>JAQQSO010002612.1:0-14234 GCA_028658305.1 Pachyuromys duprasi | reverse complement strand
CATTACAGCCAGTGTATCCTCAGCTCCCGAGATTCTCTCTTCCATCTCTTGTATTCTATTGTTGATGCTTACCTTTGTGGTTCATGATATTTTCTCTAAGTTCTCCAGTTCCACGTTCTTCTCCCTTTGTGTCTTCTTTATAGTTTCTAATTCCGTTTTCATGCTTTGTACCGTTTCCTTCAACTGATTGACTGTGTCTCCTATATTGGTAGTTTCCTCTCTGTTTATCTTTGATTGTTCCTCTATGTGGGCAGTTAAATTCTTCTCCATTTCTTTGAGGGCCTTGTTCATTTCCTCTTTTTGTTCCTCCAATATCTGCATAATCATAGCTTTAAAATAATTTTCCTGTTTCTCCACTGAATTAAAATCTTCACTGCTTTTGGGTGTTTCCGGTGGGGCCATGGTGTCCTGATTTTTGTTGGGTGAGTTCTCTTGCCGATTTCTGGGTATTTGTTCATCTATAATCAAGGAGCTGCTTGTGCTTTAAGGCTGAACTTCAGAGCGGAACTGTTAATCTCTTGTGTCAGGAGTATTCTTCAAGAAGATCAGGGAATTCTGGTGGTTTGTTAGTGTGTGTGTTGTCTCAGTTGAATTCTGTTGTGGGCTCTGTGTGCCTGGCTCCGTGCTCTGTGCTAGAAGCTGTGACCACTGCAGGCTGGTGACCCTTCTGGTCTGAAGGCTTTGCTCCTCTCTCTGTGCTAGATGCTGAGTGTCCCATTTTGAGATGTCAGCTGGGGGCTCTGTGCTCTGCCTTGGGCTTGCTGCTAAGAGCTCTCCCCTGGACTAGAGACTTGGCACCCCCTTCTGGGCCAGGGGCTGTGCACCATGGTCTGAGATGATATATGGGGCACACACAGTGGTTCTGGATTGGTTGCAGGCGTTGCAGAGCAGTGTGCATGTGCTGTATGCAGGCCTGTCTGAAATGGTGCCCAAGGCTTTCTCAGACCGGTCTGTGGACACACACAGGGACTGAGGTGGTCGCTGGCGGACCTGTGCATGCAGGCTGGTTAAAACTGTCTCCTAGGCACTCCTAGTCTGAGGTGTTTCAGGCGGATGCGATTGGTGTGCACCTGCGGAATGCCCGCCGGTAGAAGCAGAACTGCCTGTGGACACACACACACACACCCATGGACTGAGGTGGTTGCTGGCGGGCCTGAGCAGTGTGCGCCCCGCAGTGTACAGGCCAGTCAAAACGGTCTCCTAGGCCCTCTCAGTCTGTTTCGTGTACCCACATGCACACACAGGGACTAAGGTGGTTTCCGGCAGAAGGAAGCAATTGGTGTGTGCCTCGTGTATGCCCACCAGGTCTTTCTCTGACTTGCCCGTGGACTCACACAGGGACTGAGGTGTTTATTGGCTTGCCCGCAGTGTGCAGGTCAGTCAAAACGGTATGCCATTCCTCCTCTGTCTGGCCCAGAGGCTGTGAGACCCAGTCTGGTATTGGGGCTGCGGGTGCCCAGTGCGGTTGCTTGCTGCTCGATCAGATCAGAGCTGTGCACCACCGGTCACCCGGAGATTTTTCCGGGGAATAACTGGGTGTCCCTAGGATTTTACCACTTGATTTCCTGCCGTAGGAGTTCCACTCACCTGGCAATCACAAATGCTGGTGTTTTAGGACCCAAAGTTCAGTCTCCTGGTTGCTGCGTTGTTTCTGCTGTCCTACTCATCAGACACAGGGTCCTCTCCTTGCAGCCATCTTGGATCTCATCCTATTTTTTTTTAATTTTTATTAATTACACTTTATTCTCTTTGTATCCCCCATAAGCCCCTCCCACCTCCCCTCCCAATCCCACCTTCACTCCCCCTTCTCCACATATGCCCCTCCCCAAGTCCACTGATAGGGAAGGTGTTCCTTTTCTTCCTTCAGATCCTAGTCTACCAGCTCTCATCAGGACTGGTTGCATTGTCTTCCTCTGTGGCCTGGTAAGGCTGCTCCCCAAGCTGGGTGAGGTGATCAAAGAGCAGGTCAATCAGTTTATGTCAGAGGCAGTCCCTGTTCCCATTATTATGGAACCCACTTAGATACTGAACTGCCATTTAAACCCAAGAATATCAGAAGAGTGAAGAAGTACCACTTCCATTAGCCCCTTTATTTAGAAAGTGAGCATGTCTATCCCAAACTGACATGGTCTTTCTTAGTGTTTCTGTACTTCCTTAGAATAGTGGCAAATGGTGAATTTAATGGATGAGACATGTGTCTTCACCAGTAACAGTACATTGTCCACTGTACATTTCATTGGCTTATTGTAACTAAAATGAGCCAAAAACTTAAACTCTAGAATAAATCATGACTCCACTCAAAGTTTGGCTATGAGTCTCAGCATCTTTTTTGATACACTGCTGGGTAGAATCTTTCAGAGGCCCTTTGTGGTAGGCTCCTGTCCTGTTCCTTGTTTTTTCCCTCTTCTGATTTTCATACCATTTGCCTTTCTGAATGAATACTGATCATCATACCCAGGGTCCTCTTTCTTTATTAGCTGCCTTAGTTATGCTGATTTTAGTATGATTATCCTATATTATATGTCTACTATCCACTTACAAGTGAGTATATACCATGTCTGTCTTTATGGTTCTGGGATACTTAACTCAGGATGATCTTCTCTAGTCTCATCATTTGGTTGCAAATTTCATGATTTCCCCTTCTTTCATATGATTCCCTGCACTCTAAATTCGGTCATGATTCTCACTATCTGCTTTGATACACTGCTAGGTAGAGTCTTTCAGAGGCCATCTGTAGTAAGCTCCTGTCCTGTTACTTGTTTTCTCCTACATCCAATGTCCATTCCACTTGCCTTTTTAAGTGAGTATTGATCATCTTACCCCGGGTCCTCTTTCTTGTATATCTTCTTTAGGTGTACAGATTTCAGTATATTTATTCTATCTTATAGGTCTAGGACCCACTTATAAGTGTCTTTCTCCTTCTGAGATACTTCACTCAGGATGATATTTTCTAGATCCCACCATTTGCCTTCAAAATTCATGATTTCTTTGCTTTTAATTGCTGAGTAGTATTCCACTGTGTAAAAGTACCACAATTTCTGTATTCATTACTCCCTTGATGGACATTTGGGTTGTTTCCAGCTCCTGGCTATTACCAATTAAGCTGCTGTAAACATGGTTGGGCAAATGTCCTTGTTGTGTACTTGAGCATCTTTTGGATATATGACTAGGAGTTGTATAGCTGGATCTTGAGGAATCACTATTCCTAATTCTCTGAGAAAGTGTCAGATTGATTTCCAAAGTGCTTGTAAATGTTTACATTCCCCCCAGAAATGGAGGAGTGTTCCCTTTTCTCCACAACCACTTCAGCATGTGTTGTCACTTGAGTTTTTTATCTTAGCCATTCTGATGGGTGTCAGGTGGAATCTCAGGGTCGTTTTGATTTGCACCTCCCTGATGGCTAAGGATGTTGAGCATCTCTTTAAGTGTTTCTCTCCCATTCTACATTCCTCTACAGAGAATTCTGTTTAGCTCCATACCCCATTTTTAAAATTTGATTGCTTGATTTATTGCTTTTTAACTTCTTTAGTTATTTGTACATGGAGAGGACAGGAGCTCCACAAAACCCAAATATATTTGGACACATGGGTCTTTTATGAGAAAGTATCTCCAACGAAGTACGATGTATGGATATAACCTACAACCCCTTTTCGGTTGTAGTCCATGGTAGCTCAGTATTCAAGTGTGTTCCCTAGTAAGGTGAACAGGGACAATTTCTGACATAAACTCAATGGCTGGATCTTTGACACCCCCCCCCCCTCCGAGAGAGGAGCAGCCTTGCTAGCTCACAGAGGAGGATGATACAACAAGTCCTGAAGATACCTGATATGTTATGGTCAGATGGAAGGGGAGGAGGACCTCCTGTATCAGCGGACTTAGAAAGGGGTAGGGAGTAGATGAGAGAAGGAGGTTGGTATTGGGAAGGAATGAGAGACCAGGCTACAGCTGGGATACAAAGTTAAGAAACTTTAACTAATATTAAAAAATAAAAAAATTAATTAACAATTTCATGATTTCATTGTTTTTAATTGCTACCTAGTATTCCATTGTATAAATGTACCACAATTTCTGTGTTCATTCCTCAACTGAGGGACATACTGGTTGTTTCCAGCTTCTGGCTATCACAAATAAAGTTGTTACAAACATGATTGAACAAATGTCTGTGTTGTATACTTGAGCATCTTTTGGATTTATGCCTAAGAGTGGTATAGCTGGATCTTGAGGTAGCACTATTCCTAATTGTCTAAGAAAGCTCCAAATTGATTTCCAAAGTGGTTGTACACATTTACATTCCCACTAGCAATGGAGGAGGGTTCCCCTTTCTCTACATCCTCTTCAGCATATGTTCTCACTTGAGACAAGGGGGAGCTAGAAAGACCTGGAGGGGACAGAAGCTCTACCAAGAGAGCAAGAGAATGTCCCCTCAGGGGTCTTTTCTAAGAATTATACTACCTACAAACAAGGACAATGAATGGACATAACCTAGAACCCCTGCACAGGTGTAGCACATGGCAGCTCAGTTTCCTAGAAGTTTCCCTAGTCATGGAAACAGAAACTGTCTCTTACATTAACTCAGGGTCTGACTCTTTGATCACCTTCCCATGAGGGAAGAACAGCCTTACCAGGCCAAAGAGGAAGATAATGCAGCCAGTCCTATGAGACCTGATAGGCTAGGGTCTGTTGGAAGGGGAGGATGTCCTCCCTTATCAGTAAACTGGGGTAGGGCTATTGGAGAAGAAGAGTTAGGGAGGGTTAGATTAGGAGCAGAAGAGGGAGGGTGCTACAACTCTGATAAAAAATGAATAAACTCTGTAGCCTAGCAAATCTGCTCCTCCCTTGGGTAGGGGATGGAGGTCAGAAATAGTCACAGAGGAGGACTTTGCAGCCAGGCCTGAAGATATGTGATAAGCTAGGGTCAAATGAAAGGGGAGGAGGTCCTCCCCTATCAGTGGACTTGGAAAGGGGTAAGGCAAAGATGAGGGAGGGAGGGTGGGATTGGGAGGGAATGAGGGAGCAGAATACAACTGGGATACAAAGTTAATAAAATGTAACTAATATTTAAAAAATAAAAAAATAATTAAAAAAAGAAACAAAATTAGTACAAGAGAGCAGGACTATGTGGCTCATAGGCCTTTGCAACTGGTTACAGTCTAGATAACTACTACAGTGTTATAACCCAACCTACCTGTGTTTAGAGTTTTCAAATCAAAATGTGTATAAAAATGCAGAGTTTGAAGACTGTGCTTACAATAAAGAGTCTATCATGAATGGAGTTAGAGACTAGTCAGTTATAATATAATAAAGAATCTGGAAATGGGAAAAATTTATGAAATAAAGAAATTATATAAAAATCATGTATCTTAAATGTTTCACCCTTCAATATATATAAATGACCTTAAAAGAATAAAGACAAACTTGTGGAAAAATATGCTTAGAGATTATGAATTGCAATATATTAAATTTAAATTTAAAAAGTGAGTAATCTGTAATTAATAAAAAATAAATTTTTTAAAAAGAAAAAAAAACAGAAGTCTTCAGCTGCCAAATGACACTTCATAAGAGACAGCTTAACGGAGTAAACCTTTATGAAAGCATATACTTCTGAATCCTATTGTCACACCTTCTCTGGATAGGCACTAGAAAAACTGTCATATTAATGAACTATATAGAGAAATAAGTGGGATCTCCCACAGGAAAGCTATTCAATCAGCAATGACTGTAGCAGAGTCTTTTTAATTTTATTTAAATTTTTTGTAACTTACAATTTATTCACTTTGTATCCCAGATGTAGCCTCCTCCCTCATACCCTTCCAATTCCCCTCCTACCTCATCTCCTCCCATGCCCTTTCCCAAGTCCTCCTCCCCTTCCCTTTGACTGTATCCTATCAGATCTCCTCAGGACTGGCTGCACTGTGTTCTTCTGTGGCCTGGTAAGGCTTCTCCCCCATCAGGGGGGTGATAAAAGAGCCAGCCCCTGAGTTCATCTCAGAGACAATCCCTGTTCCTATTACTAGGGAACCCACTTGGAGACTGAGCTACCATGGGCTAAATCTGTGCAAGGGTTCTAGGTTATCTCCATGCATGGTCCCATAGGAGAGTCTTGAATCTCAGGATAGATGAGGTTGATATGTGATTTAATGAACAATATAGAAAAAATATGGTGCTTTATTTTGTTGGTGGGTTGGCTGGATTTTTAGCCATGACTTGTGGTCATAGATTTGCTTAAGCTTACTATTAAGCTAAAATCCCATCCAAGATTCTGAAGAGTAGTATGATCAAATTGGAATCTAAAGGATTCCTCTAGTAAAAGAGCATAAAATGGGGCGAGAATAACAAAATCAAAGAACAGTAAGAAAGCAAGGTCCACAGGATAATGACAGGCAATAAGCATTTATTTGGCAGTAAATGCCAGAAGAGAAAACAATTTCTGATACCATGTGGGGTATAAGTAATATTGAGAGCCTCTCCTCTTTGCAATGTTAATAAGAGCCTAGTGTTTAATAGTAGGATGGAAGCACATGCACACAAATCTAGAACTTATCTCTCCTACCAAGGTCCTCTGTTTCCATCTCTAGGGAGCCTGTACTAGAGGTGCTCTGTCATACACAGAATTCATTATTTAAGCTTCTCAAACTAACAAGATTTTTGATTCGTTTCCATGATAAATGTTTTTTTTTTTTAACTATTGGATGCAATACATGGTTCTTTAAACTTAAAACAAACTTACTCTAATCTCTTCTACCAAAATTCTATTCTTACCCCCTGTATGTTTAGTGCAACTTCTGTGTATGCTTCAAGGTACCACTGAACATACAGTGGTAAGTTGCAATTTCTTCTTTGTTTTTTGTCTGTTTTGTTTTGTTTTATATATTTTATGTTCTTTTATTAGACAAATAGTTTACTGTGACTTAATTTTTATTCTTTTATATTAGTTACAGTTTATTTACTTTGTATCCAAGCTTTAGTCCCCTCCCTTATTACTTTCCATTTCCACCCTCCCTCCTTCTACTCCTCCCTACCCCTTTCCAAGTCCACTGCTAGAGGAGTTCCTCCTCCCTTTCCATTTGACCCTAGTTTATCTGGTATCTTCAGGACTGGCTGCCTAGTCCTCCTCTTTGGCCTGGCAAGGCTGCTCTTCCCCTCAGGGGAAGGTGGTCAAGGAGCCAGCCATTGAGTTCATGTCAGAGACAGTCCCTGTTCCCCTTACTAGGTAAACACACTGGGATAGTGAGCTGCTATGGGCTACATCTGAGCAGGGGTACTAGGTTATATATGTGAATGGTCCTTCATTGGAGTATCAGTCTCAAAAAAGCTCTCTGTATCGGTCTAAGAAAATCCCAACTTCTTAATCTCTAGATGTAAAGTCAGAAGTATAGCCAGGAATCCAGGTTCTGTACAAGTTCAATGACATTTTTTTAAGCTTTCCCCCTAAGTATGTGTACTCTGGGCTAGTTGAAATCCCAGTCTCCAGGATACAGTGTCTCTTTATATTTGGGCAATGCTCCCAGTATGTATATTTCTATAGGTATTGATTTGAAGCCACCTGAATGCCTTGCCGATGAGTTCATTTGTGAATAGAGAAGTTCTATCCTGAAATAACTAATCAATGAAATTTACCAATGTATGTCACAGGTTGGAACATAAATGTGTCATGTAGCACAAGTATGTGAAAAGTTAAAGAAAGAGAAATACATGAGTATCAAAATGAAATAAAAAACCAATTATTGACCTTCTATCTTATTGCTGCATTGCCTAATGCACAGTTAATTGAAATTATCTAAATGATCGATTTTTTCCACTTCACTGAGAAGCATAAAAATTCAACTTAGGCATACATGCTTGTAGAATGATAGAGAAAAACATATAAGTGGGAAAGGAAAATTATGCACGGAAATACTAATAAAATAATATTTTAGCTTTGGCCGACAGTATTGTTGTTTATTATGGAAAATAAAAAAGCAGTACCTGAATACATATCCTTGGTAAATGAGTCCACTGATACAATATCTCCAGGCCATCAGAGTGCTCGCTTTGACAGCCTCAACATAAAGGAAACGTATAGCATCATGTTCATTTTCTATAAATCATTGAAGGCAGATTATGTATGAGTCTGTATGTAACTATTCAGCATCCTTCTGAAAGCTCCCTACCAATTCTCCACATTTCCTAAAGCCCATTGAACAAGAGTAATAACTCATCATAACTTGAGGATCAAAATTACCCTAAAGAATTTCAAAAAGTTTTAGTATTAAAGGAAGGATGAATTATATGCAGCTTATATGTGGCATTTTCTTCCTTAAAATGTTATGTATTCTCTGATAGATGGTGAACACTAGGTAGCCACTTACTGTCCTTCATTTCTTCCTTTCTGCAGTGAGAACTCAACATCACTGGCTTCTTGTGATTCAATATAAAATGGGCCATTTTGCTTCAGTGCAATGCATGGATTCTCTACATTAAAAAAAGTTGTTAGTTTTAAGAAGGCAGAATTAATGAGCAAGTAGCTATGAGCCTATCAACATCATCCATCCTGAGGAAATAAATTTGTTGCTTAGCAGGATACCTTGGAGAGCACAATGCTGGTAATGAGATATGACTAAGCTCATAAACACTCCTTAGAATATGAGAAATGCTTTCTCCCTGGCATATGGTTCTCTTTCAATAGGGTTGACACAAAATTTTAGTGAGGAAGTGAAGAATATCCATGATGGTGTGAGTTGTAGAAGGAAGGATTTCTGAAGGATGGATAACCTATAAATGAGGATTCTTGAGCTAGGTGTGATGGCATACACTTGTGATCACAGTCATTTAGATGGCAGAGGCAGGGAGATTGTTTGTTTGATGCCAGATGGGGTTGTGCAGTAAGAGCCTATCTTAAAAAAAAACGTATCAGTCATTCATCTGAGGCTTCACTCTGAGGGACTGTACAAAGAAAGGAAGGAAAAGGGAAGGATAGAGAGACGTGAGTGCTATGGAAACATGCTTTTGACACATAAGACTAGTTTCCTGATCATTTTACCATAAAGCTCCAAGAATCATGGAAGATTTCTATTTAGGCAATAGTAGCAGGACCTCAACCTGCTTCATTATGGTCATGTGTCCTTAGTACCTCCGAGTCCTCTGTTAATACTGCTGTCTAGAAAAGCATCAGTTTCATCTCAGAGATATTTCTGATATGTAGAAAGCAGCATAATAGTATTTCTTAATCTCATTGTAAGAACTGCATGTATTTGATACTGGGAACTGACCACTACTTAGTAAATCCCCAAATAATCTTACCATCAACTCAATTCACTAATATGTTTGTAGAGAGTTGTGCAGGCATTTGTTTAGCCTACTGAAATTTCTGAGCAAAACCAACAATGCTGAATGCTACCAATGGCCACTGACATAGAAAGGGTAGGAATGATTGTCTTCATTGTCAAAATGAGCAAACTGAGCCTCAGAGGTTTCAGTTGCAAAACCAGAACCACACCCAGTAACCTACTCTTCTACTAACATGTAGGTCTATCCTGTGGCCTAGGGCTGCATGTACTTCAAGGTAGCTATGAATGAAGCCTAACACATTTACACATTGATAATGTCAAAATATTGGGCATGATTGTAGAGTATACTAAATCTCATCCTGTTGTACTACAGCATAACCCTTAAAATTTGTTTCATGATTATGCCTTACATGAGAAAGTTCTGATTGGTGAGATATCTATCATCCTACAGAAATATGATACAATTCAAGGAGATATAGGTTTTTAATAGCATGTACACATTTTTAATTAAAGCAACATAACTGTTAACTATGGACTATTCACTTTTCCAATCAGTTTAAATTAGCTTAATGCGTGTTTTAAAACTTAACTTTAGCTGTAATTTCTTAATTCTTGGTCATTTCTGTGTCATTTCCTTTTAATTTACATCCTTTTGCATCATGTCTCATATCCTGTCACATGCATCTGGAATGTAAGATTGTCTTCTTATATTTGCTCATTTCAAAGGAGGAAATTTTTTCCTTTTCAATTTTGTAGAGTAATTCTTTGTATCCCACCCCAAAAAAACCTGCTTAGATTTTTCCACATCTTACTGTTACAGCCCCCCTAACCTGCTTATACAAAGCCAAATCACTGCAAATGTGGAAAACACAAATTGTGAGCTATGTATGTCTCATGTGATATAGGTTCCCTGTCATCATTTAGTTAAGAAATTTCCTATGATGAGCATACAGTATGAGATGAGACATTCAAACCATGTAAGTTCTTTTCAAAGGAACAGAACCTCTAAACATAGACATTTTCAATTCATAGCTAAGCAATCCAGAAAAAATAACTTGAATGAAGTATTTTTTACAATGACTGTATTCAATAACTTATATTTCAAACAACCTGACCTATAACAGGATAAGCTTTCCTTGTATTTAAATTTAAATTGATTTATATGTCTATTCATTAAAATTATTTACTTTGTATCTTCACTGCAGCCCCTCTCTCATCTCTTCCCATTCCCCCAACCCTCCCTCTTCTTCTCCTATGCCCTTGCCCTAGTCCCCTGATAGGAAGACCTCCTCCCTTTCTATCTGAACTTAGCTTCTCAGGTCTCATCAAACATAGCTGCATCATCTTCCTCTGTGGCCTGGCAAGGCTGCACCCCCCTGGGCGTGGTTATCAAAGATCAGGCCACTGATTTGATGTCACACATGCCCCCATGCCCTTTACTAGGGAACCCACTTGGGAACTGAGCAGACTATGCCCTTCCTGTGAACAGGTGTTCTAGGGCCTCTTCATGCATGGTCCTTAGTTGGAGTATCTGATTCTGCAGGCCCTCCTGGGCCCAGGTATTTTGGCTCTGTTATTTTCCTTGTACAGTTCCTGTCCTCTCCAGGTCTTTCTCTTTCCCTCTACTTCCATAAGGTTTGCAGCACTCTACCCAAAGTTTGACAATGAGTCTCAGTATCTCCTTCGATACCCTGGTGGGTAGAATCCTTCAGAGGTCCTATATGGAAGGCTCCTGTCAGGTTTCTTGTCTTCTCCTACTTTCGATGTCAATCCTGTTTGCCCGTCTGAATGAGGATTAAGCACATTCCCTAAGGTCTTCCTTGTTATTTAGCTTCTTTAGGGCTATAGATTTTAGTATGTTTATACTATATTATATGCCTAATATCCACTTATAAGTGAGTAAGGCAGAGGGACACTGTCCAAGACAACAAATTCAGAAATCATTAGGTCCTACTTCAAAAGCATATATGCAAAAATTTTGAAAATGTAAATGAAATGAATAATTTTATTGATGGATTCCATTTACCAAAGCTGAATAAGACAAATAAAATAATTAATCCTATATCACCTAAGGAAATAGAAGTTGTCATTCAATGTCTCCTATCCAAAACAACAACAACAACAACAACAAAAATCAAGACAACTTCAGTACAGAATACTACCAGACCTTCAAAGAAAAGCTAGCACCAATAGTCTTCAAACTATTCCACAAAATAGAACAGAAGGAACATTGTCAAACTCATTCTCTGAGGCCACAGTAACCTTAACACTTAAACTGTACAGAGACCCTACAAAGAAAGAGAACTTCAGACCAATCTTACTTATGAACATTAATGTGAAAAACTGGCAAAACAAATCCAAAAACATATTAAAGATATTATCTACTATGACCAACTAGACTTCATCCAAAGCATGCAGGGGTGGTTCAACATACCAAAATCCATCAGTGAAACCCACAATATAAACAAACTGAATAAAAAAAAACATGATAAACTCCTTAGATGCCAAAAAACTATGTGACAAAATCCAACACTCATTCATGTTTAAAATCTTGGAGAGATCAGGGATACAAGGCACATACCTAAACATAATGAAGGCAAAATACAGCAAGCCTATAGCCAACATCAAACTTAAATAGAGAGAAACTTAAATCAATCCCACTGAAATCAGGGACAAGGCAAGGCTGCCCGCTCTCTCCATATCTCTTCAACATAGTTTTTGAAGTACGAGGTAGAGGCATAAGACAACAACAACAAAACTGATCAAAGGGTCACTAATTGCAAATGATATGATCGCATACTTCAATGACCCCCAAAATTCTACCAGAGAACTCCTTCAACTGATAAATACCTTCAGCAAAGTGGCTGGATAAAAAATTAACTAATATATATATTATATATAAGTAATATATTATATATATAATATAATATATATTATATTATAAAATATTATATAATTTTATATATTATATAATATTTTATAATATATAATTATAATATATAATTATATATTATAAAATTATATATATTATATAATTTATAATTATATATATAATATATAAATATATATAATATATAATATATAATTATATAATTTATAATATATAATTATATAATATTATAAAATATTATATATTTTATAAAAATATAAAATATTATATAAAATATATAAAATATATTATATATAAAAAATTAACTAATATATATTATATATAAGTAATATATATTATATATATATATATATATATAAGACCTCCTGTATACAAAAGACAAATCAACTGAGAAAGAAATTAGGAAAACAATACCCTTCACAAATAGTCACAAGTAGAATAAGGTTTCTGATAAGAGAAAAATAATTGGTTATAAATGACAGTTGTGAAATGAGAAAGAGAATACAATTTAAAAAGTGTGTCTCTGAATCAAAGCTGGACTTTGCAATGTCAGTTTGCTTTCTCGCTTCCACATCTGCCAGTGCCATGCTCACTTTATCACATTAAACAAGAGAAACTTCTGGAACAGCACCTCTTATAACTTACAGATTCTGGGACAGACTTGTTTGCATTTTAATTGTAAAACATGAATTAGTATGATTTCCAGTGACACATCTTCAGCTGACTACCATAAGTTATTCCTCACCAGAGAGACTTGAAGTACAGTGTGCTAGGGAATGCAGGAAGAGGGAGGGGATGAAGTTATTAGACAGAGTGAGAGGAAAGGAAGAAGAAAAAGTAAGGACAGGAGACAGAAGGGAGTGAGAGAGATATTGCAAAAGAAAGGGACAGGAAGTGGAGGAGGAAGGGAAGGGAAACACAAGGCAGGTCAAAGAAGGAAAGAGAAGAGAAAAGGAGGAGAGAGAAGAGGCGGTGATGGGAGGGGAAGGGAAGGAAAGGAAAGAGAAGGGAAATCAGAGTAACAGGGAGTGTGCATGCCTATAAGGACCAAGTTTTGCATTTCTTAGCAGCATCTGGCTCTTCCTTTCTCTGTCTGACCTGACAGAATCAATGGTGAACAGAGTTAACAACTTTTATCTACATGGATTACATAGGAATCGTCTTGCATATACTAGATATGCATTAGAGGTGATTTGGAGAAGCCAGACACATAGTTCTTATTTTCTCATTTTTACTTGATGCCTCATTTACTAACTGTCTTCTTATTCTAGCACTTGCCAAAATTCTCTCAGGCACAGGTACTGAGAAAATTATTTTTGTCTATCAAGGCAAAGTAAGTACCCAATATTAACAGATATTTATATAGTGACAGAGATTGAGACAATAAGACAATAAGAAGGGCTTAGATTTCCAACACTACTGTCTGAAAGGTGGGAACTGTATGTTGCTATTAAATGCAATGGCTTGGAATAGAGGAGTTCAGCATATTAGATCTCACTGATGATCAGGTACAATGTCAAGTCCAGCGTGAGAGTGGCACTGATAAAAAATATTTCCTCAGTATTTTAATTACAGCACTGTTGTCTACCTTAAACTATACCCACTTCAATATTGGAAAATAAAGTCCCCTAGTGGATATTGTTTAAAAGTGGCTGAATAAGCCTGAAGATACTCAAACTGCTGCTTCGTTGCTCTCCATATAAAATGTTATTCTGATAGCCTGAGAAAGTCTAGTACAATACAAGTTTGGTTCTGATTATACAATTATGTTACAGATACATGGAAAAAAATCATCAGCATCCTCCCGGTGCTTACACAGTTTGATGGACTGTAGTCATTCTGCCATCAGCAACCCCAGCTGTGTTTCTTAGCAACATTTTAATTCCAGAACAATCTAAGGAGTTGAAATCCCTAGAGAGAGGGAAACAGAAATAAGAGGGCTGTTGACAGATGATCTGAGTTGTTTCTTCTAATATACTGTGAAGATCACTAGCTCTTTTCATGAATGATAAATGGACTGCACACAGATCAATGGGCTCAGCAATAAACTGGAACCAGTCTCCAAGTCTAAGGTGACT
>JAQQSO010002611.1:0-14235 GCA_028658305.1 Pachyuromys duprasi | reverse complement strand
GAGTTCTTTGGTCTTGTCCCAATTCACCTGCCCAGCCTGCTTGCAAGTTTCTCTTAAACTCTCTTTCCATTAAAGCTTCCTTGGCCTTCCTTCTGGTATCTCTTTGACAGGTTCTCCAGGGATGAGCCTTGAATCTTGGGCCACCTTACCCAAAGACCGGGTGATATTCTGTGTCCCTGGTATCCGTGTGGCATGTGTTTTTGAATATCCTGTTATGTTTCTCATATTGATCTTTCTTTTGATAATGGAATCTATCCAAGTTATAGACCTATGAGCATCAGGAAAAGGCATCATGCTTCTCCCTTTATGGTGTCACAAACAGGTGGCTAATGAGTCCCCTTGGCCAACTCAGATGGAAAGTTTGACTAGGGAAGGAACCCTCTTCAGTTCGTCAGCCTCGGCCCTGGAATGTTTGTGGCCTATAGACTTAGACACATACTGCTCTGGGCCATGAGAGCTAGAGGCTTATATTGACAAACTGTCTTTTTAGAAGATTTATTTATCTGGGCTTAGAGGAAGATGCCTTTGATCCCAGCACTTTAAGAGGCAGGGTCAGGAGGATCTCTGTGAATTCCAGGCCAGACAGTACTACATAGTATATGACTCTTTTTCAAAAATACAAACAAAGCAAAGAATTATTTTTATTTCATGTGTATAAATGTCTGCTTGCATATATGTTAAGTTTGTCACATACATGTCAAATGCCAGCAGGAGCCAAAACAGGGTGTCAGATTCCCTGGTACTGCTGTTAAAATAGTTGTGAGACACCATATGGGTGATGGGAACAGAACTCCGGTCCCCTGGAAGAGCAGAAAGAGAACTTCACCCCTGATCCATCTATCCAACCCCAGATTTCCAAACTTCAAAAGATCAGAGACTACAGTTATAGGTGCTCAGGTCAAAAAAAGTCTTTGGTCCTTAAAGCCTGGGGCTTGCAAACTCTGTGACCCTGAGAATTAGAGGCTTTCAAAGCCAGAGAACTGTGACTCTAGGTGACCAGGTCAGAGGACTTATTGCTGTTTGCTTTGAGCGCAGCAGCCTGGTACCCAGTGTCCAGGGTTGTAGCACTTGAGTTGCGGATGCTGGAGAGCTTTAGCTCTTAACTCTTTGCAGCCATTTGCAGCTCACTGGAACTTGCCAGGGGTGGTGGGCAGAGAGATCACAGCCACAACCCTTCTCAACCTTGACCTTTCTGTAAAAGCTCAGCTCCTTCCTGCTCTTCATGTGTCTATTCCGATCACTCTGCGTGAACTGAGGGCTGACAATCACGGGGGTCTCTTAAGACCTACCCTGTAACCACTAGGTCTGCTGGTGCCTGGAGTTTGAAGCTCAGGATTTCATCCGTTTGTATTCTTGATGTTACCAGTTCAGCTCACTCTGGCTGTGATAAGAGACACACGTAGACAACTGAAAAAAAAAAAAAAGGCTTTTATTGAGGGTTGCAGCCCGGCATGGAGGCGGGTATGCAAGCAAGAAGCCCGCCTGTCTGACAGTGAAGCCGAAAACCATATCACTTCCTGAGATGGAAGATGGCTGTGGCACTCGTGTGCACAGCTTCTGGATTCTACCTGTAGAAGCTTCTCCTGTGTGGACTCTAGTTCCACCAGTTACAGGAACTTGGATGTGCAGTCTCCCTTCTGTCAATCGTGAGCTTGTTTCCGAGTCCCTGGCTGATGAGCTCTCCAGAGGCTGGGTGAGAATGGCTGTACCCCTGAGGCAAGGTCAGCCAGAGCTCACTGAAGTTTGTCACGGACACAGAGAAGCCTTCCACAGCTAGCACAAGTTGTCTGGAATAGTTTCGACCAAAGCATGATCTTGAGCAGAAGTCCTGGCTTTGGCAGCCAGTCTCAGTGACATAGCAAGTTCAAGAGCAGTCTGAGATACATGAGGTCCTGTCTTTAACTAACTAACTAGTAATTGTTTGATGGTCATCTCTTGTTCAAGATAGCTGGGTAAAGGGCAGGATTGGACAGCTACCAATCAACGGTTCAAAACAGTCCAGTGCTCAAGAACCTAGCTGTCCTGGACAGTTTTATGTCAACTTGACACAAAGTAGAGTCATCTGAAAGGAGGGAGCCGCAACTGAAAAAATGCCTTCATAAGATCCAGCTGTAAGACATTCTTTCTTTTTTTTTAAATATTCTTATTCTATGAGAATTTCAGACAATATATTTTGACCATATTCACCCCTTCCTCCCTCCCTAACTCCTCCCAGACCTACCCCTACTTCCCTAGTCCCTTCCAACAACATATCTTCACTTTTGTTTATTTTAATAACCTACTGAGTTCAATTTGTGCTGCCCATATACCCCTGAGTATGGGGGGCATTTGTATTTTCTTAACCAGTGACTGATGGAGGAGGGCCCAGTCCATGCTGGGTGGTGCCATCCCTGATCTGGTGGTCCTATAAGAAATCAGGGTAAGCAAACTCATGGGAGCAAGGTAGTGAGAAGCATCCCTCATGGCCTCATCAGCTCCTGCCTCCAAGTTTCTGCCCTTTTTGAGTTCCTGTCCTGATGTCCTTCAATGATAAGCAGTGCTGAAGAAACCTTTTCCTCCCTAAGTTTCTTTGGTCACGGTGTCATCAGCAATAGTAACTCTAACTAAGACACTAGCTTAACTAAAGAAAAGCAAATTTTAAAAGGTGCCTACAATAAAGGCTTATTGTAATGTTGATGTTCTTATGTAACAGGGCTTAGTGCTCAGGCAAAGCTTTTGGGAGAGTTGGGCTCTTCTGAGTTAATGGGAAATTGAGAAGTAACAGACAGCAAAACTTACAGCCATGAAAATTGGAATATAAGGAACTCAAGCCCTGCAAAGTCATTGTGGAATGTAGGACGGACATTTCATTGAGTTCTGGGATCCAGAGAATGGATCAGCAATGGAAAGAGTTATGTTCAGAGAGCAGGGTTTTGTTTGGCTGTTTTTAGGGTTGAGTCTTCTTGTGTTTTCCATGATAGGCTGAAACTCTGGCATTCAGCAATCCTCCTGCCTCGGGGTGCTGAATAACTAGTACTACTAGTATGTGTGTGCCTCACCACTAGGTCATAGATCAAAAGTGGGATGTGAATTACACTTCTCTGATGGTATAAACAGAAATATTGAGAATATAGTTAAGAATTCTGTAGGTTTAGTAGTATCGGTTGTAGGCTCTCCTCCAAGATTCATGACTTCACTAGCCATGAGTAGTTGGCTAGATTTAAAGTACCAGACATGATTTCACTCTTGATGAGCAGATCCTGAGTCCAAATAGAGAGCTGCTGGTTACCGCTAAGGTATGCATGCAACTACTTCATCCTTAGGGTTATTATGCTATCAAGGACACTCCTTCTTACAACAGAGGAGATCATCACAGAAAACCACAGCCAATCAAAAATGCAGAGTTGTGGAACCCAGCTGCACACTGGATATACCTACAAAACAACTCCTGCACCCAAGACTCAGGAAACATTAGGGAAGAAGGGACAGAAAGAGTTTATTAGCCAGAAGATCAGGGTGTTTTCTGTGAGATTGCGTCTCCTGGGGATGTCAGAAGCTGCATCCATAAAGTCTCACTTACACGAGCGCCTTAACAGGAGATGAATAAGAATAACAACAAGAGTTATAGCAAGGTGGACTGGGGAAAGTCCAGGAGGCCTCCGCCCTATACAGAGAACTACAGGAAAAAGAATTCTGAGAGCAGAAGAAGTAGTCTTCGTCTGGGAAGAGCACACTAATTGTTTATCCAATACCAAATGGTTGGCCCTGAAAGCATACATACAAGTAACACTATACAGACTGGGCAGGTTATATTTAGGGTGTGTGTGTGTGCGCATAAACATACAACATGTCACAACAATTACTGAAAATAGAGGGCATGAATTTGAAAGAGAGCAAGAAGAGATATATGGAACGGTTTACAGGGAGAAAAGGAAGGGAAAATGATGTAACTATATTATAATTTCAAACAATAAAAGAATTATTTTCAAGTGGAATGAGGAGGAAGATAAAGAATTAGGTTGAAGGAAAGTCAATGAAGTTATTTAAGGATCCAGAGACAAAGGAGAAGCCACCCTCCATCTACATGTGCCCTTCATACATTATCTTAGAAACTCATTATTCACTAGAAAGCCCTATTGGTGTGCCCATTGCATGCTGGTTAATTCTACATGAACTTCCTGGTTTTCATTTCATTCTGCTGAAGGCTCACTTCTTTGCTGTCTTCCTGGATCATTTCTCTCCAGCTCCCTGCACAGGGAGATGCAGGAGGAAGGGAGAGATTCCTCTAGAGGTCTGGGTAGACTCATCCTGGTCCTAGTTGTCTGTAGGTAAGCAACTCATGGCTAATTAGAATAAAGCACCATGTGGGGTCCCTGGTGTCATCTTCCCTAAGTTTATATCTTGCTCCCCAGTGACAGCCATGTTGTCTGGTGATTTACTTCCCAGGATCTCAGTTAATAGAGACCAGGCCTGGCCCAGAGCCTTTTCCCCTCAGCCTAGACTCCTGGGAGGCACCACAGAGGCCTTTCCACAAGCAATTTCTATTTACAACTAATTAGCCTTTGGGGAGTCAACTCTTGTTATGCCAATTAAACAAATTTAAAAAAGTTTGGTATCATCTCAGTGAATGTTGAAACAAATGGTCATCCCTCAATCCTACAGAGTTCCCCAGACACTACTGTCCCCAGAGGGACCAGGGACTGTGCCACCTCAGGGCCAATGTAGTCTCATGGACTCACATCCCTTACATGTGTACATCAAGGTGATAAGCCTACCAGGCCTATTACAGATGAAGTCTTTCTGCCACAAGCTGGTTATTACAACCTTCTAGAAATTATTGTTCTGTAGTTGACTCCCGGTGGATGCTTCAGGGCAGAGGCAAAGCTTTCTGGAACTTTCCAGGCAAAGTCAATGGACCTTCAGTAGATGGCTTTGTTCTGGGCATTGATTGCCCTTTTGCCACATGGGCCTTAGAAGTTGGCTTTGTCTACTTGCTTGAGCTCTGCCTGTCCTCCCATGTTTGGCTGAGCCTGTTTTCAAACAACTGCCCAGTGTTTGTCCTGAGTTTCGTGTGTGTGTGTGTGTGTGTGTCTGTCTGTCTGTACTAGAGTTACTGGAGGTAAAGTGTCTGACAAAACCCTAAGGCATCTTGTACTGTAGAAAGGGAGGGAGTTCCAAGAGGAGGGAAGGAAAAGGGGAAGGGGGCAGGGAAAAAGAGTTAAGGTAAAAATAAAAGAGAAAAGAAGGAAATAAAAGAAAGAAAAGAGATAAGGCATGCCAAAAAGTCACAGAAGCCAAAACGAAGGTGCTCCTCATGGCTAAATAGGCAACAGATAGTGATTCAAGCTGAACATCCCTAGTCCAATGTCTGAAACTTTAACATTCCCTTCAAATCTGAAACATTCTGAATGCTGGCACAACACAGAAAATTTTCAGGTGACCTGGTGTAGTTAGAAATAGTCAACTTAAAACTCTGAGTAAAGTTACTTTCAGGCTGCATATACAGGGGATCCATGAAACAAAAACTATGCTTCATGTTTAGACTAGGATCCTAATCCCACAGTATTTAATTATGTATATGCAAATATACCAAGATTTGAAGCATTTGAAATAGCAAACACTCTGATCCCCAGCATTTTGGGAGAGGATGCTCAGTGTCATTGTGATTCAAAATAGGAAATAAATATGAGCAAGCCCAAATAAACATGAGCAAGCAACAGAACAAACAATACAAAGGGATCCTCAGAAAATACCAACCACTGGTAGGTTTGATGACGTGGAGAGCATTAGTTGCAGGCTGACAGACAGACCTGGTGATGCCTGTCGGTCTTGTTTGCCTCAGGAGGTCAAGACAATCATGAGTTTCAGCGCAGCCTAGGTGACATAAGGAGTTTCAGGTCACTCCCAGCCACTTAGCAAGTCACCACCTTTAAAATCCAAAAGTAAATAAATAAGAAAACAGACAAGCTAAAAGAAAACAAAACCTTAGAATTATTTACTGGTAATAACTATCTTTCTGGAATAGCAGAAGCCAAGGAGTGTGTTTCCAGTAAATCTCTACAACGAATAGTGAAAGGAAGCCTGAGGTTAAAATGGAAGTATACTGGTGATGGTGGTAACACACAGGCCAATCATTATTGTATTTGGGCCAACAGTTCTCCCTTTCTATGCTACCCAAAAGGATAATGCATAAAATAATAATTATAAATTGATATTAGTTGTCACACAACATATAAAGATGTAATATGTGACTTTAGTAAAAAAGGAGAGACATATAGGAACTCATTTGAGTCCAAGATACTGAATTGTAAATTGGTTTTATTCAACAATCTTTTAACAGGGTTGTTAAAAGATTAAGATGTTAATTACGCCTTTCAAAGTAACAATTAAGAAAACAACTTAAAATAAAAAGAGGGAAGAGAGAATGAACATAGAATGATACAAAAAAAAAAGAGAGGATCAACTGAACAACAACAACAAAAAGCCCAATAATATATAAGTTGAGATACAAAGAATAAGACATGGAGAAAATAATACCAGAGGTAAACTCTTCTTGGACAGTAGACATAATAAGTATAAATGAATTAAATTATTTTTGATAAGCAGAGATGCATTCCAAAAATATTCTTCTCCACTTAAGCTCATGCATGCATCCATGATAAAACACAGCAGGGGCAAAAAAAGACAGTAATGTAATAAGAAAATTGTTAGGAAGAAGAAGGGTTTTGGGTGGGGAGGTGGGGAAGTAGGGAGGTTCAGAGGTGGGGGGGGAAGAGGGAGTGTGAGAGAATCTGGGATATGAAAATCCCCTCAGCTCAGTATTTACATGTATTAAATTGTCAAAGAAAAAAAATCAAAGATGGCACATGAACTAAAAAATAGAATCCACCTATAAAATTTATCCTGCTACATGAAGAACTGTTAAAATGTAGGGGTAGAGACACATTTCTTTTGTAGCCATATGTGGGCTACTGTAAAGGGCCTTGCTAAAACACCTTAAAACCATTGCTTTAAATATCTGGATGGAGGTCAGGGCAAAGATGGCTCTGCAGGTAAAGCTGCTTCCTGCCTAGCCTGATAACCTGGGTTCAATTGATCCCCAGAACCTACAAGGTTAAAGGAGAGAAGCAACTCCTGCAAGCTGTCCTCTGACCTGCATGTGTGCACTTCCACACACATACACAAGAAGGAAAGCAGGCAGGGAGGAATGGATGGATAAAACCAAGCTGGAGGGACAGAACACTTTGCCTGGCAGGTGTGAAGCCCTGGTTTCAATCCCCAGCTCAGCAATAAAATAATAAAATGAAAATAATGAAAACAGCATTTTTGCATTAGTTAGTGATACATCTAAAAAATTATCCAGTGACAATAGGGTCATCCTCACTATTTAATTGGGGTTTGAAAATGGCTACACTTTAAGAAATACTCTAGAATTCTGGTAGAAGTCTAAATACAGTAAAACTTGGGGTTGGAGAGAAGGCTGATGGGCTAAGAGTGCTCCTGGCTCTTCTAGAGGACCCAGGATGGACTCCCAGCACCCACATGGGGCTTTCTTGCCTCCTCCATCATGGCACACGTGGCTCACAGACATACAAAGGCAAACACTCAAACACATAAAATACAAAACTTAAAAACTGCAAAGATTGTATTTTGGGGGTTTTCACTGTCTATTTTGTGCTGACTATGTTTCTCAGAGAGTTTCTTGTACCAGTTACTTCATGATGGCAGCAAATCCTCCTCTTTGTCCCTCCTTTCACCAGCTTCTCAAAGAATACCAAAGGAAGGGAGGCAAGGCAGTCATGTTTGTACAAGTGTTTCACAAGAATTGCACTCATGACAATATTTTCAGTGTTCAGACAGAATGCAAACTTTGAGCGCTTAGTATGGGTCCCTAGTGGAGACCTCTGAGGAATGGGCCCTAGAGGTACCCCAATGTGTTAGTCATCACCATGACAACCCTGATCCCCAGGGATGGTGGATCTATTTATTTACTCTCATCACCAAAGCTGGACCATAGAGAGCCATGCATCGCTTCCTAGATGTTCTCCGTGGGTGAATGTTCCATTCATGAGTTGGCCCAAATCTAGCATCAGTCATGGAATCCACAGAAATGGGAATTGTGTGAAAGCCAACAATGGCACAGACAGCTGCAGGTAAGACAGTCTGGGCAGGCAGGTGAAGCAGTATCACCTTAGCAGCAGACAGGGGCAGAGACACAGCTCAGGGAATGCATGGAGGAAACCAGGTCCAGGATCAGAGGCCAAGATGTGCTGTCCACCAAGAACAGGACAGTCTCTATCCAAGACAAAAGTTCCAGACAGGAAGGGGAAGGGGGCAACTCAGGCTTAGCAGGGCGAGACAGGGACTGCAGTTTACTGAGGAGCTTGGCCTGATGTACACACCAAGAGATGAGAGGGAGGAGGAGGAAGAGTGTTGAAGAGAAGACAGGAGAGACAATAAGGGAGGGGGAGAGAGAGGGGGGAGGAAAAGGGAGAAGGAGAAAAAGAGAGAGAGAGAGAGAGAGAGAGAGCTCCCACATTAAAAGATAGTCTCTGGGTAAATGCTCCAAATCTCTGCCTTGGTGTTTGTCTTTTTTTATGTCCACTCACTGTGATTTGTGATCACACAAGAAATGTGCTTCATACTTAAGCTACATGGATACTGTGAGAGAGGGTGATAGCTCCTGGCTTCCTGGCAGATAAAATGCTTCATAGTGTAAACCTACTTGACAGACCTATCAAAGCCCAGGGACATTCTAAACTCTGAGAAAACAGCATAGCCACAAACACAACATGCACATTTGTAGTACAGTGTTTAACAAACAGCTTGCCATGTGGTTAAATTGCCAACAAATGGCAGCTGTGTGAAATACAGCATAAAGATAGCCAAGTGGGTACTTAAACCTGTAGTCCTCAGTGCTGAGTAGTCTACAATGGAGGATAACGGGTAGCTTAAGTCCATGCTATGAAGACCAGCCTGGGTACCATAGCAATACCTTGTATACTGGCTGGTTTTGTGTGTCAACCTGACACAAGCTAAGAGTCATAGAGGAAGGAGCCTCAGTTGAGGAAATGTCTCTATGAGATCTAGCTGTATGACATTTTCTCAATTAGTGATCAGTGGGGTAGGGCCCAGCCCACTCTGGGTGGTGCTATCCCCAGGCTAGTGGTCTTGGGTTCTATAAGAAAGCAGGCTGAGCAAGCTATGGGGAGCAAGCCAGTAAAGCAGCACCCTTCCATGGCTTCTGCAGCATCAGCTTCTGTCTTCAGGTTCCGTCCCTTTTGAGTTCCTGTCCTGACTTCTTTCAGTGATGGACAATGATCTAGAAGTGTAAGCCAAATAAACCCTTTTCTTCCCAACTTGCTTTTTTGGTCATGGTGTTTCATTGCAGCAATATTAACCCTAAGGAAGATACCCTGTCTCAAAAACATACAGCCTGCACAAACACACACATATGTGTGTGTGTTTATAGTAAAAGGAAAATCACAAGATTATTTTGAATTCTTCTTTCTAATATGTAATTGATTAAGTCCATGACATCTCCAATTGGTTTCATTATTGATAAAGTGAATTATATCACCTCAATTACTAGACTAATAGCGTGAACACAAAAGCAAACAAGTTTAGAACAAGCCAGTGGGAGTAGTTTGCAAAACTGCATCCACTCATGTTGAAACTAACCAGGATTTTGTTTAAAATTACAAAAGGGACAACGCAGTTTTAGTTCATTCTCAACCCATCAGTAAGTTGTTTCAAATTATTTGTTTCTTTCCCAAATGATGGCAAATAATCTGACTGCATGACAAAACTGTTCTCCGTAGACATGGTTGGGGACAATCACACAATGGTCAAAGAATTCCTCCTCCTGGGACTCACTGGACAGAGAGAACAAGAAGAGGTCATCTTTGGGCTGTTCTTGTGGATGTACTTGGTTACCATCTCTGGGAACCTTCTCATCATCCTGGCCATCAGCTGTGACCCTCATCTCCACACACCCATGTACTTCTTCTTGGCCATCCTCTCCGGTGTCGACATTAGCGCTCCCTCTGTCACTGTCCCCAAGGCGCTTGTGAATCACGTGGTGGGCAGCAAGTCCATCTCTTATGTAGAGTGTATGGCCCAGATCTATTTCTTCATAGCATTCAGCAACATGGATGGCTTCCTCCTGAGCGTGATGGCCTATGACCGCTATGTGGCCATCTGTCACCCTCTCCACTACACCATGATGATGAGGCCCAGGCTCTGTGTCCTCCTGGTGGCCATGTCATGGGTCATCACAAACCTGCATGCTCTTTTGCACACTCTCCTCATGGTTCGACTCACCTTCTGTTCCCACAATGCAGTGCACCACTTCTTCTGTGACCCCTACCCCATCCTGAAGCTCTCTTGTTCTGATACCTTTATCAATGACTTGATGGTCTTCACTGTGGGTGGGCTGGTATTTCTGACACCATTTTCATGCATTGTTGTTTCCTATGCCTACATCTTCTCTAAGGTTCTGAAGTTACAATCTGCCCACGGAATAAGGAAAGCGCTGTCCACATGTGGGTCTCACCTCACTGTGGTCTCTCTCTTCTACGGGGCGATCCTGGGCATATATATGCACCCTTCATCCACCTACACAGTACAGGACACAGTGGCCACTGTCATCTTCACAGTGGTGACACCCATGGTCAATCCCTTCATCTACAGTCTAAGGAATCGTGACATTAAAGGTGCTCTGAGGAAGATAATCCTCAGATCCTAGAATCTGAAAATTTTAGATCTTAGAGGACTCCCAAACATCATGCATTAATTTTTCTTTACAGAGAAATCCATCCAGATGGGTCTACAGCTCACTGTGACCATTTCTGAATTAGGGCTCTTTGATCATGGTCACCCTTCTAACTCTGAGGTTGACAAGAGATCATTATCTTCAAACCAATAATTTGCTATGTCTTTAAAGGGTTGGTTCTTAAAGCATTCACTTTATAGACAACACAGTGTGAGGTTTGGACATATTTGAAATTAGAAGTGGAAAGGTCTAACAGCCATCTAAGGCAAGGGTCCCACAGTGAACTGGGGAACTCCAGAGGACTTTCTAGCCAACCGTCTTCAGAGTTCCTGGTCCCCCAAAACTTCAGTTATCCCAGTGACTGACACAGAAGGCTCGTTTGCCTGGGCAAGAACAACTATGAGCTGTTAATTATGGAGTGGACAACTCTACTGTAAGGGTTTCTTCATTGCTGTAGGGAGCAGAGGAAACTCTGAGCATATGTGCACTGTTGACACGGGCACAGACATGTGGAGGACTCCAATACATCAGGAGTCAGACTAGGATATCAGACTCTTGTATTCCACACTCCGGGCTCACAAGGTCGGTTTCCACTGCCTTTCGTCACGTCCAGACGGTACTCCTGTCAGTCCCTACTTAGCTATAAGTAGCCAAGCTCCACCTCTCTGTCCCTCAAATGTCAATGAAAGTTGTGTGTAAAGAGGAGACTAAGGGATGATGAGAAGGCTGTATAACCTGCCCACTTGGGTAGATCTCTGGATCACACATTGGACAGAGAGAACTGATGCTCAAAAGATGTCCTCTGACCTCCACATGTGTTTTGTGTCACACATGAACCCTGCCCTTCAATACTAAAATAACTAAAGAGGAAGATGAAGATGGTCAGTGGGTTATCAAAAGGTAATCAATGAGACAAAGGGGGGGGGAAAACCCCACTACTCCACCTCCCCAATCTTAGAAAAGTCATTATTTGTCATGAAGAAAGTTCTGCTCAGAAGGAGTAAAAGAATGAATATGATCAAAATATATTAAGTACATTATGAAAATGTCATAGTGAAACCATCACTCTCCACTGGTAATATTCACTAATTTAAAAAATAACAACAAAAGCTTTAACAAGAAGCGGGCACACACAAAGCCTCCACAAAGAGTCTGGCAAGCTTGTTTTTTTTCCAATATAGCCTGAGTTAGTAGATTTCGAGTCTGGTCCAAAAGCCCCCTTTCCTTCAGCCTACACTTCCGAGAGCATCTAGTACTTAATGAGCCTTTGGGGACCAACTATCAGTAAACCATTGACAACAGGAGAGAGAAATGTTTGACCCCGTGGTTGTTGAAACAGATAGTTGTCCCTATCTCTGCACAGTTGCCCAGACCCCACTGTATCTGGGAAAACCAGAGACCAGGGATTGCCTTGGGTCAGGCCATTTAGAGGCCAGTGAATCACTTCCCTCCCAGTCCCTTCATGTGTGAATTCCATGGCTGGGATCTACTGGCTGCCTGTCAATGTCTGTCAGTGTCCCAGGGAGCACTGCCTGGCCCAGGCTAGGGATGCAAATTCCCAGTAGTGATTGTGGTTCTTCTGTAGTGGTGCTGGTGTGACAGGGCAGAAGCAAAGCTTTCTGGGACTTTCCCTGTCATCAGATGACTCAGTTTGGAGCACTGCCTTTTTGGCTTTTGGGTTTCATCTATTCGGTGGGCTCTGAGCCTTTTACCTGGTCATCTAGACAATGTGCGAGTCTCAGAAGCCCACTGAGGCCATTTTCAACAGACCACCCTAGGCTGTTGTATTCATTAATTTTCCATTGCCATGAAAAAAATACCCTGACCATAAAGGGCTTAGAAGAGAAAAGGGGTGTGACCTTCCAGAGAGGTCACAGTCCATCACAGAAGGAAAGACACTGCACACAAAGAAAAAAGAGAGAGAGAACAGGAGTTGGAAACAGGTTAAAAAAAAACCCTCAAAGCCGACACCCCCTGCCTTGCTTCCTTTAACAAGGCTCCACCTCCTAAAGGTCCCATAACCTTCCCAAACAGCGCCACCTACTGGGGACCAAGTGTTCAAGTACAAGAGCCTGTTGGGGACATTCCTCATTCAAGCCATCACAGCAGGGAATGTAGCTCAGCATAGAAATTTTCAAGCGTCCTTAGAGGCCCTAAGGTTCAGTCTCCAGTATGGTGATACCAACTCCGACCCTAACCCTACTCAGATGCAAACGTGCCACCTAGCCTTTGCACCAAAGTTCAAAGTGATGTCTATTTCTGGCCCAGCATTTCTGGTTTGAAATCTTGAGGGGAAAAATGACCTACTTTAGGTTGGCGGCACCTTGGAGTGTAGGTCAGGGGAGGGAAGGAAGGAGCGACTGTGGGGAAATGCACAGGAAACCAACCCAAATGAGCTCCAAATGGTCAGAGCCAGAACCAGTAAACAACAAATAAATATGGCACTACAGCACCAAGAAAATCAAAACCCTAAGATAATCCCCAAATCTTCATATCGACAAACACCAAGACGCTACTGCAGGTGGAAAATTCCAGAACTGACATCACTGGGCAGGTAGCAATGAAAACTTGGGTGTACTAAAACATTGTATGATGTTACTTTTAGGTTCTATATTTAAGTTGCTTATAAAACACAAATTTATTTTATGTTTATGCTTGGTTCCAAAATATTCCAAAGTAGGGGCAAACCTGAAATCTGAAACACTTTTCATCCCAGGCATTTTGGACCAAGGATAGACAACTTGTAATGCATTGTAACTTAAAATATAAAATAGATTTTAAAAGTTCATACTGACTAAAAGAAGTATTTGAATAAACAGAGAAATGAAAAGGAACAAGTTTTCCATGTAAAAAATTCCGAACAGAATTGGTATCCTCCTAGCCTGTGGTGGGTTGAATAAAGAATGGTTCCCCAAAGCTCATGTTTGCAAGGAGTGAAACTGTTTGAAAAGGATCGCAAGGATTAGGAGGTTTGTCCTTGTTGGAGAAGGTGTATCCGTGTTTGAGGAGGTATGTCACTACAGGTGGGCTTTGAGCACCAGGATCATGGACCATCATGCCAGAGCCAGTCTCTCTCTCTGTCTCTCTTTCTGCCTACGGATCATGATGTAGAACTTTCATCTACTTCTTCAGTGGTGGGAAGGAAGCTGTGGCTTAGTGACTCATCTTATGGTGACTGGGAAAGAGAGAGAAAATTCACCCTGTGCTGGTGATATTTACTCCCTCCACCACTGTCAGGAGCCTGCATTCGCCATTACAAGATGGCGCTGGTTTCTTCGTGGACACGGCAGTGGTAAACAACTCATGTGCGCATGTGCATAGCCCACCAGGGGCTATGCTAATGAGGATTTGAGATACGGACCAATCATGGAAGTACACACCGTCTTAAGTCCTATTTAAGCAGCGTCAGTCCGTAGCTCAGGGTCTTCCGCCTTTTACTGCTAGCTAAGCAGCTGAATAGCATGATGTATTCCCAATAAAGC
>JAQQSO010002610.1:0-14236 GCA_028658305.1 Pachyuromys duprasi | reverse complement strand
AAAAAAAACTGTGAAATTGTTTTCAAAAATTGTTAATTCATTATATTTTCAAATAAAGTTTAAAGTTTTATAACATGTTTCTATTAAACCAAAGAAATAAATGTTAATTGCAATATTTTTAAGTGTTTCCCTTACCTCCTTACAAACCTTCGCATGTTCACCCCCACTTTACTCTCTTTCAAATTCATGGCCTCTTTTTCTTTAAATTTTGTTACATATTTTAGGTATTTGTGTATGTGAATGAGCTTGTGTTTGTGTGGTATGTTATGTATTCCTACATTTATGAATACAAATTCCTCCATGCATATGTTTTATTTTGTGCACATGTTTTCACGGCTAATCATTTGATATTGGATAAGCAGCATTATCCCCTTCCTAGCATTCCTCGGCAGCCTATAGTTCTGTTGTTTTATTTTGTTTTGTCTTGTTTTATTTTTTGCTTAGGATTGAGGCCTCCTGAGATTTTCCCCTTTCAAGTTAGCATGTTTGTTGTCATCCTTGTTCAGGTTGTGTTCAGAGTGCTATATTGGTACGACTT
The DNA here is from genome assembly GCA_028658305.1 of Pachyuromys duprasi. Taxonomy (NCBI): domain Eukaryota; kingdom Metazoa; phylum Chordata; class Mammalia; order Rodentia; family Muridae; genus Pachyuromys; species Pachyuromys duprasi. The sequence goes on along the minus strand of JAQQSO010002610.1, from coordinate 13,698 downwards.
CATGGGTGTAGCTTCTGACATTTCTAGGAAACACAATCTTGCAGCAAATTTCCTTTTCCACTGGCTCTTACAACATTTCTGCTCCTCTTTCCCAATGGTCCCTGAGACTGGGAGCAGAGGTGTGTTGCAGATGTCTTAGCTGGCCTGTGCTTCTCAGCTCTTCAGCTGACAGGTTCACGATTCTCTGTAGTGATCTCCATTTGTTCGGAAGAGAAGTTGGCCTACTCGGGAGAACCACTTATCAAGGTCAACTTTGGAGAGTCATAGCAATTTTTTATAAATCTAGAAAAAATATTTTTTAATTGCAGTAAGATTCACAATCCCTATATCAAGTGATAATCTTGCTCAACCATTGGGCTTTGTCTTTAAATCTCAAAGCAGTGTGTTTATCAAATATGTTTCCTGTCTTTCAGCACTTTTCAGGATGAAAGTTTAGATAATAAGCTATATCAATATGAATAATTAGTTATTAACTTCAGGCTTCATACAAAGTGAGGTGGGAAGAGAGAAGAGGTAGTTAAGAACAGAAAATGAATGTGAAGCAAGCTGCACCAAAGCTACACCAGTTTCCCTTTGAAAATAACTATATAAAAAGTCAACTAAGAAATGTTAATTTAGATATTTATGTTTTAGTCATTAAACTGTAACTAGATCATAGGATATCTGTTAGTTTTTTTAAGATTAACTTTTAAGTTTCATTATTTTTTTAATTGTGTAAATATGAGAACCTGAGGATGGTGTGTGTTTAAGAGAGCTTGTTCCTAAAGAGGTTAGAACATGTCATCCGATCCTCTAGAGCTGGTGTTGCAGGTACTTGTGAGATGTCTAGCATGGGTACTGGGAACAGAACCCAGGTCTTCTGCAAGAGCACTGAATTTTCTTTTGACAATCTTCCCAGGCTGAAATATGATATAAAAGCAGAAAGCTATAAGCTTTTTTTTCTTTTTCTTTCTTTCTTTCTTTCTTTCTTTCTTTCTTTCTTTCTTTCTTTCTTTCTTCCTTTTGAACTTTCCTTGAGGCATCTATGATTCACAAATACTAAGAAAATATATTTAGTTTCAATGTATTTTTGCAATTATATGCTTTTTGTTATTTCAGTTTGTACTATCTTAGAGAGATCTTATTTTGAGGATGTACAGGTATACACAGAAGTAAGTGTAGTCTTAAGTGTAAATTGTCATATATACATATTATATATATATGAACATATATATGTTCCATTAAATTAGTCTTCATACACCCCACTGCCAGATCCAATTATTCTTAAGACTCTGTGGTTTCTATGGTAAAGCCAAATACAGAATTTTAGAATAATGAACTTCCAGGACAAAAATATGTCATTGTTCTTCAATTTAGTGAGTGAAAAGAAAATGATTGTCATTGTTAGCCTAGAGAGATGACTACAATTTTTTAAACACATTTAATTTTGCTAAAACTTAAAATTGAATTTTAACAATAATTAGTTTATTTTAAATCATAGACTTTAATTAAGTCAAAAGAAAATAAAGGCCCTTTGAAACATTAAAGTAAATTTTGTCTAGTCAGAGAAGAAAATATTCTTGGAGCTTTTCTATTCCTAATATATTATTATCCAACAGCAGAGAATTAAGAGGAAAGGAATCACACAGGTGGATGTGGTATCAAAACCTTTTTCTTGATGGAAGCTGTGGTTTTCTCAATTCCTATTAATAAAACGAGTATTTATATTGTGCTTGATTATTGCTAAGATCCTAAACTGTCATTCAATTCATATGGGTGTCTTGTTCCCAAGTCACCCATAGCCCAATGAGGCCATCTATTACAAACACCCTGAAAATGCGCTAGGGTGTGTGAAGACTAATTTAATGGAACAGCTAGTTTCTCAGGCCAGGAACAACTTGCACAACCTGAGAAACTGAAGGGTACTTTTTGTGATACACAGCATTCTGTCTAAATCTTCATGGACCATATTACAACAAAGAAAACTTGAACTTAAGTACAACTGAAAATATAATAATAAATGAAAGACACACAGGAGCTAAGTGCCCAGGTAGAGAAGAGTGTTAAGAATTGATTGGTTCTGGCTCAGCCCTCCAGAGGAAAGGTTAGTAGGCAGGATATAAAATATATTGGACACTCCGTTGAGACAAGGGGAAGAAAAGGATATACCAGAAGAAACTTATTGTTCAGTTGTAAACTTTACAATGTTATGGGGTTCATGTAATTTGAGTCTTGTGTGTCCTGTAGCTCAGTGATAAAGTGCTTGCCTAGGGTGTATGAGACCCTAAATTCAGTCCCAAATACTTCAGATCCAAAAACAAGAATCATGGCTGTGGGAGGGGCACATGGTGCATAACATGATAGGTTGGTGAGAAAACGAAGCCTTTGAGAAATAGGGCTGTGGGGTACTGCTCTTAAAGCTGATCAAGGAACCCAGTTTCTTCTCTCCTTTGCCTTTCTGGCTCTGGCTGTGAGATGAGTGATTTTACTCTCCCAGGTTACTCATGCTATGAGCTGCTGCATGCTCGAAGGAATGAAACCAATCAATTATAGAAAAACATCTTCCAAACTGTGATGCAAATTAAAGCCTTACTCTTCATAAGTTGATTGTCATGGCGATTTGGTTGTAATAATACAGGGCTGATGAACACACTTGTATTCAAGGTTACTCGCAGGGTATACCTCAGACATAAAAGAAAGAAAGCATCTGAGTTTGAATGTTAGGTATTGTAAGATATACAGAAATAAGAACTAACGATAAATAGTTCTCAAATTCCAGTGAAGGAAAGACTTATCTGAGGATTTTTTTTTTAATGTGAAAACTTAAACTCAGACACTATGGTCCACTATGTTCAGAGCAAAGAATGGACACCTGACCTCTAATTATTCATTGGAAGGGAATTTTGTTGTCTCAGTGCTTGCATTAAGAAATAGACTCTCCCAGATTCTAACTCCTAGAAAAAGAAAGAGACAGAGAGAATAAAAAAAGTCCATAAAAATTCTTTAGAATCTTAAAGTCAATGCAGAAGTGCTCCAAATTTCGCCACAACAGTCATTTCCTGTTATAAGCACCAGTTTCAAGGAGGGGAACTCGTTGTTAAGGCAGAAGGGAAAATCAGTCAACTCAACATGTATCTTTTAAAAATATTTCTACTCAGTTATTTGTATGAATAAAGAGATCACTTCATTAGTTACTAACAGCAGCATATGATGTTAAAATATATGCACTTCAAACCATATCCACGTTTATATCTAATATCATGAATAAATGGAAAAGAAAATATTCTTAAACCTTAAAATACTAATATGACTCTCAAACAAGGCAATTTGTACCTTGATTCATCATTTCTACGTGTAAATAAAATAATACACAATAGTAAAAAGGGCTTGTAGAAAAGTATTAAAAAACAAACATGCAATAATAATATGATGGAACTACATTGAAGAACATTTCTGAAATGAACAATTCAGGGGACCATGAAAGCAGACCAAATCTGGAAGCAGCATATGCAATACAAATTTTGGGAACAGCTGTTGTTTTCAAGTTGAAAATGTCCATGCATGGGTCTTATTCTCTAGCAAGCAAGAATATATCAAAATGCTCTGAACACCTATTGCAAATGTCCCCATTTCAAAAGCTCCAGTGATATCCAGGGCAGGCTTCACACAAAGTGAGGTGCGGAGAAAGAAGAGGTAGTTAAGAACAGAAAATGAATGCAAAACAAGCCACACAATTAAACAAAACAGAGCACAATATCCTAATCAACAAAAAGTATAAGGTGCATGGTTTGAAAATTCCTAATTTTCCTTATATTTTATTTAAAATAGTCACTGAATACCAAATTTCCCCTTTTCAAAGGCATCTTTTCATTAGCCAAGCATCCTATGAGTTGGCAGGCAGCCAACTCTTCTTAATCAAGATAAACAGCTTAAGGTCATAGAGAAGAAAATTTCTCAGGTTCTCTCTCAATTGGATTCATTCTCAATGGAGTCATTTCATGGATACACCATAAGACTTCTCCAGTCTGTCAGCAAAACATTTTTATAACACATACTCAGAGAAAAAAAAAAGAAGGGGTGATTTACTGAAATTAAACTAGCTGTTGGCATGGAGTCTGATGAGCTGAGAGGCACCCCGGTCTTAGAGGATGTCATCTCGGCACAGTTTTGATCCATCTCTACAGAAGTTATTCATTCTGTCTAGTACTTTTTTTGTGAGTGCTTCATGTAGAGCCAAAAAAAACATTAACAAGAGACTTGAACTGTTAAGATTATCGTTTTGTAGACTTTGGGGACCCTGATGCTTTCATGCATCCTAAAAACCACAATTGGGTGTCTGTGGGAGTCAAGGTAGTGACAAGATCATTCCTATTTGGCCAGTTCTTGGTTTGTTTCTGATTAATATGGTGGAGAGATAGTTTCCAAATTAATTCTGAGAATAACCTGAAGATGATTTCACCTGGACCTTTTCTTTATGACCAAACAAAACAAACAAACAAATAAACAAATTTGATGGGATGAAGAGTCCCAATCTAGAAGAATGATGAGGCTGTCAGGAAGATGGTGAAAATTGAGAACAGAGGCAGTTTCACTCTGATTAATCAGAAATGAGGGTTTTTCCAAACATAACATTTTACTAAATGTGTTGACCATCTTTGCTGTTTATCTGTTAAACTCATTTTGTTTCCAAAGCTGACAGTAGGTCACGTTTGCAGGAAATTACCTCTCAGGCATGCAACCTAAAATTTCAACCCATCACCTTCTTTTTCTGCCATGTATTGTTCTCATCTGCATTTACTGTTAATATAGTAAATGATATATTTTCACTAATATATCTACAGAGTCCTTTACTCCACTAAGTCTCATAAGGGGATTTTGTTTATAATTACACGAAGGCCAGAAATACTAGAAATGCGTTACAATGTTTGTCATAGTTTCCATGAATAAATTTTTACCTCCTAATGTTAGCCCAGATTTCTAAAGCTTTATATGTGAATTAAAGGCAACATTAAAAATTACTGTAATTAAAATTCATTTAAATATCAGACTTTTCAGAATAAAGTCTTTCTCTTTTATATACTATTTATTGAAATGACCAAAAATGGTAATTAAGGACATTTGTTTCTAAACTCTACCCTAAACCTATCAGAATCCATTGCTTTGGGAATCATAATTTTACATGATAATAGGCTTTCCCACACAAATCACAGGTATGCTATCATTAGAAAACTGTCAAAACTTATAGCAAAATGTTTTTAATATTCTCCCTGTATTTGATCCTAACAGAGAGCAAATGATGGTTCAATATATGTATGTGATTCTGTACAGAATGAATTATAGTCGTATTAAGAATTTTAGACTCATAAAGTAATAGGCAAAACATGATCAACATTTTTTTAACATCAGGGATCAAACCCAGGGTCTAGACAAGTGCTATACCATTGAACTACACCCCTCACCATTTAAAAGTATTAGCATGTCACAATAAACTGTGTGAAAAAGTTATTCAGATTTTATTAATAATTGGAATTGAAACAAGTATTGAAAGCAAATTTCATCGAAAGCATGAAGTTTCTTGAAAAGATGCAGCCAGCTTTGGTGAAATCTGATAGGCTAGGGTCAGATAAAAGGGGAAGAGGTCCTCCCCATCAGGGGACTAGGGAAAGGGCATAGGGGAAGAGGAGGGAGGGGCTGAAGTGGGGATACAAAGTGAATAAATCGTAATAAATAAATAAATAAATAAGATTTAAGAAAAGAAAAGGAAATAGTCTGAAATGTTCAGTTTGATTATATAGAAATGTGATGTAGTTTTCTTTAAAAAAATCCTTTGAAATATATTAACTCAAGGGGTTGGAAACATGGTTCAGTAGCTAAAAGCATTTGCTGTTTTTTCCCGAAAACCCAGTTTAGGTTTCCTGTACCCCACATCACCTCACAACAATCTATAACTTCAGTGCCAGGAGATCCACAGCCCTTTTCCAGTATAGGCAAAACTCCTATGGATATAAAAATAATTATAAAAAGAATATATTAAATGAGAAGATGTACAATAAAAGACAAAGATGTCATTGTTACAAAACAACATGCTTTAGAATTAACAACAATTAAAATATGAAAAACAGCGGGAAAGAATGAGGTTACTAAGTTTGACAGCTGATATATTGTAGATTTATCCTTTGTGCTTATGGCATGATATGAACCAAGGCTCCCAGAGAAAAACCTTGGAAACTGTCTAGTTGCCTCACTTGGGGAAATGCTTGCACCTTCAACAAACAGAACCAATGTTTATATAACAACATAGGGGGGCATTGTGTATGAGTGAATGGGGCTAATGATAATAATACTTAAACATAAAGAACAATTATAATTTTATGATCGAGTAAACAAACCCTTGCCAGCAAATTATTTTTCTCAGTACCAAAAAACAAAAAACAAAAAACAAAAAAAAAATTGCTTAGCAGACAAAAGACAGACCTCAAAGTCCTCAGACTTCTTGCATTTGATTTCACTTCTCTTTGAATCTCTCAAGATCTTCTACAGAGAAAAGCAGAGGCTTGAGGGTCAAGAGGACTTCAGAGCAGTCAACTCTTTCTCACAATTAAATATGCCTCTTCACTGGTCCTTAAGCCCAAAGGGAAAAATTATTTCTTTTTGGCAGGACAGCATGTCTGTGAGACAGAAGAGACTATGCTCCTTATAGCATGCTAAAGATCTCAGCAAATTAGAAAACTAGAAATCTGTGCTACTTGCTTACCAGAATCTATATTATCAGGTAAGATAGTGAGCAAACTGAATGAAGGCTGAAGCAAGCAACTGCTTTTTAAGAATATAACCAAAAGCATATTGATTTGGCATTGCTGAACAAAAGCCCCTATCTGGAACACCATGAGTTGAAGGACCACAGATTCTTCAGTGGAATATAAATTCACCAGTGAAAAGACACAGTGTAGTAATTAGGGATTCCAGAGCTACAAGTGCAGGCAAGCAGAGGAGCCCCCATCTAATATGGCAGGAGGCCCTAGGCCTGATCTCCAGCACCGCAAGGAGAGAGAAAGAAATATATGCTTCTGTGTGTAATGCTTCAGGCGATGAAGATCTTTTGAGCCTTTTGTTCACATTGCTCCATTTTTATTTAAGATTGTTACTATTGTTGGGTAGATTTGACATGTGAACAATGCTTGCACCTTTTCACATTTCATTTGATATGAAAATAAATATTTAAAATAATGAACTAAAGTGGTACCACCTGAGTATTTCCTAGATAAACTTTTTTTTTAAATCTTTAATCATGGCAGGTATATTCATTCAGCCATACCTTTTATTAATCTGTTGTTGTTTTGTTTTGTTTTGTTTTGCTTTGTTTTGTTTTAGATAGAATCAGTTTTTAACTGAGGATCATCTTGAATTTCTGGTATCTACCTTAGGAGCCTACTTCTGGGGATTGAATCCAGGGCTTCCTGCATGCCAGGCAAGTACTCTCTTTTTTCCTATTAATTAATTCATATTTATTTTACAGCCTGATTGCAGGCCCTCCCTCCTCTCTTCCCAATCCTACCCTCCTACTCTTCCCCAATCCCCTTTCCCTTCTTCTTAAAGAAGTGAGCTCCCCATCAGTACCAATTGGACCTGGCACATCAAGTCACAGCAAGAATAAACACACCGTCTCCCACTGGGGCCAGACAAGGCAGCTCAGCTAGGAGAAAGAGATCCAAGGGCAGACTGCAATGTCAGAGACAGCCCTTGCTCCAGTTATTAAGGAACCCACATGAAGACCAAGTTACACATCTGCTACATATGTGTAGAGAGATAGGTCTAGCCCATGCTTGCTCTTTGGTTGGTGGTTTATTCTCTATGAGCCCCTGTGGGCCCAGCTTGGTTAAGTCTTATAAAAGTGTAAAAGGAGTTTGTCCTGATAAAATCAAAGTGGCTGGATACAAAACTAGTTAACTACCTAACAACAACAACAACAACAACAAAAACAATGAATATCCCTCCTTTATACAAATGATAAATAGGCTGAGAAAAAAATTGGGGAAACAACATCCTTCACAATAATATAAAATATCCTGGTGTAACTCTAGCCAAGCAAGTGAAAGACCTGTATGATAAGACTTCCAAGTCTTTGAAGAAAGGAATTGAAGAAGATATCAGAAGATGGAAAGCTCTCCCATGCTCAAGGCTCAGCAGGATTAACATAGTAAAAACGACAGCTTACCAAAAGCAATTTACAGATTCAGTGCAACTCACATCAAAATTTCAGCACAATTTTTGTTCCAGGATCAGGGTTCACTTCTTCCCCTCTGGGCATCCAGGCACTGATGCCAATCAGGTGGTTTGGCAGGATCTTGATTCGGCAGTGAGTGCTGGAAGGGGGGTTGCCACCTCAAATACATCTCTTCCAGTGATACAGCTCCCTTTATTGGTGAATTAAGGGCTACATAAACTTTGGGGAAGTAGGTAGGGTTTTCAAGTGAGTGTACTTCAATGGCTGGGGCTGAGGTGCTGGATATGCTTAATTTGTCTGGAGAGAAATTCAAGGTGCTAGCTGGACATATTCTAGTCACCAGGCTATTTGACTACCTCAAGGATAGCAAAAGTGGGGGTCACAAGGCTATGTGTACCAGAGCATGATGGCACAGAACAGGGAGGGAATAATCCTTAATCTTCTTGGTCTCAAGATTGAGATTTTGGTGGGGTTGGAGACACTGTAACCTTGCTTTTGCTGTAGGCTTGTTCTCCCAGTCACATGTTTCACATTTGCCACAATCCTCAGCCTCATATGGGAAAACAAAAAACCCAGGATAGCTAAAAACAATCCTGTTCAATAAAAGAACTTCTGGAGTTATCACCATCTGTAGTACAGAGCAAGAGTAATAAAACTGGATGGTACTGGCAAAAAAAAAAAAATCAGAGAGGTTGATCAATGGAATTGAATCATAGACCCAGAAATAAACTCATACTCCTACAGATACTTGAGTTTTGACAAAGAACCCAGCCCATTCTTTAGAAAAAAGAAAGCATCTTCAACAAATCATTCTGATCTAACTATATGTAAAAGAATGCAAATAGGTTCATATTAAAAATCCAGCACAATTACGATTTGACCTACTAGAGAGTGAGTGTGCCCCCAAGTGCCTGCAGAGCCCCAGATCCAGTATGCTTCTAAGCTAGCAGCCAGACATCAGATATCTCTCACCCACACATCCACTGTGGGAAACAGAGGGTTTCTTGGGACAAGGAAGCTCCAGCTCTGTGGAGCTACCAGTGGAGTTTAGGCAAATTACCCCTGGAGCTCAGTTAGAAATGAAAACCAGTAGCCTGTAGGCCACTGACATACTCAGGGAATTAGCATACAGAATCATCACTAGCGCTTGAGATAACTTCAGCACCCGCAACCCCTTCAGTGACAGTAAGGCACCCCTCCCTCACATGGAAGGCCTCTACATTCTCTAACACCCTGTTCTTCAAGGCAAACTTACACACACACCACACATATACCCTTGCCAACATTTGTCCTTCTGCGCCCTCGGACTTTCCTCCCACAGTTATAGCTGAAGCACCAGTACATACAGTGAAACAATTGGACCACTCTCATCTCCCTGTAGAATTCTCCAGATGCCAGAGAAAGATGGTACCAATTTGAACTACAGAACCCAAGAACAAACAGTGAAGTTTACGGGAAAGCAAATGGCCAGAGGTCAGCGAAAGAACACACCCAACAAAAATCAGGGAATCATGGCTTCACCAGCAACCCCCAGGAATCAATGGATGCTCAAATTCATCAGAAACACAGGGAAATGACTTTAAAGATATGCTTATCCAGTTATTAGAGTCACATAAACAGGAAACAAACAAATCTCTCAGAGAAATAGCCACACAAATACAGACAGTTAAAGAGGACAAACAAATCTCTCAAAGAGTTGGTCTCCCAGGTGGAGGAAAAGAAACAGGAATTAAACAAAGCTCTCAAGGAAACACAGGCAAATATAGCCAAACAAATAGAGGGACAAGTAGAGGCAAAATTAGTGGCATAGAGAGAAGAAATGACCAAAAAAAATTAGAGACCATCATGCAGGGAGAGAGACAGGAAGCCACATCCAAACAGATGATGAAAACAGTGCAAGACATAAAAATAGAATTAGAATCAATAAAGAAAACACAAACAGAGAAAACGTTGGAGTTGGAGAACTTAGAGAAAAGATCAGGAACCACAAAGGTAAGCATCACCAACAGAATACAAGAGCTGGAAGAGAGAATCTCTGGTGCTGAAGATACACTTACAGAAATTGATATTTCTCTCAAAGAAAAAGTAAAAGTAAAACTGAAAAAGTCCCAAACAAAAAACATCCAAGAATTCAAGGCGAAATCTAAGAATAATAGGAATTGAGGAAAAAAGATTCCAGTCTCCAGGGTCCAGAAAAAATCTTCAAGAAAATCATAGAAGAAAATTTCCCCAACTTTAAGAAAGAGATATCCATAAATGTACAAGAGGCTTACCAAGCAGACTAAACCAGAAGAGAAAATCCTCACTTCACATCATTGTCAAAATACTAAATATACAGAACAAAGAAAATATATTAAAAGCAGCAAGGGATAAAAGCCAAGAAACATATAAAGGTAGACTTACCAGAATCACACGGGACTTCTCATCAGAAACTATGAAAGACAGAAGGGCCTGGGTAGAGGTCATACAGTCTTTAAGGGAACACAGATACCAACCAAGACTACCCAGCAAAGCTTTCAATCAACATAGATGGAAAAAACAATGTATTCCATGATAAAACTAAATTTATGCAATATCTACACATCAAATTAGCCCTACAGAAGATACTAGAAGGAAAATTCCAATCCAATGAAAACAAAACACAGCATACAGATAATATCCCAACAAAAACTGAAAGAAAACAAGCAATGAATCACAGTAAGACCACCAACTCCACAATTAAAGGAACTAACTTTCATTGGTGACTTTTATCTAGCAACATCAGTGGACTCAACTCTCCAATAAAAAGACAAAGACTGACAGAATGGGTGCAGAAATAGGATCCAATATTCTACTGCATCCAAGAAAGCCAACTCTGCAACAAAGATAAATACTACCTCAGAGTAAAGGGCTGGAAAAATGTTTTTCAAGCAAATGGATCCAGAAAACAAGCTGGAGAAGCTATCCTAATATCTAAAATAATAGACTTTCAACCAAAATTAATCAAAAAAAGATGAGGAGGGGCACTACATTCTCATCAAAGGAAAAATCCACCAAGAGGACATCACAAATTTGAGCATCTATGCCCCAAATACAAGAGTGCCTACATTCATAAAGGAAACATTATTAAAGCCTAAATCACACATTGATCCCAACACCTTAATAGTGGGAGACTTTAATATCCCACTCTCACCAAAGGACAGATCATCTGGACAGAGGCCAAATAGGTAAATAAAGGCACTTACAGAGGCCCTAACTCAAATGGACCTGATAGATGTCTACAGAACTTTCCACCCAAACTCAAAAGAGTATACCTTCTTTTCAGCACCTTATGGAATCTTCTCCAAAATAGAACATATAGTTGGTAACAAAGCAAGCCTCAACAGATTCAAGAAGATTGACACAATTCCCTGTAGTCTATATAACCACCATGGACTGAAGCTGGACCTCAACAACAATAGAGCTAATCTAAAGTCTACACACACATGGAAACTGAACATCTTGCTACTCAAAGACAGCTGGGTTAAGGAAGAAATAAAGAAAGAAAATAAAGACTTCCTATAATTCAGTAAAAATAAAGGTACAGCATACCCAAATTAATGGGACACAATGAAAGCAGTGCTCAGAGAAAAATTTAGAACACTAAGTGCCTTCAAGAAGAAATTCAAAACAGCTCATACAAGCAACTTAATGGCCTAACTAAAAGTGCTAGAAAAAAAAAGAAACACAAACAACCAAGAGGAGCAGACAGCTGGAAATAATCAAACTCAAGGATGAAATGAATCAAATAGAAACAAACAAAATTATTCAAAGGATCAATGAAACCAAGAACTGATTCTTTAACAAACTAACAAACACTTCGCCAAACTAACTAAAAGGCAGAGATAAACTATCCAAATCTACAAAATCAGAAATGAAAGGGGGGACATAACTACAGACACTGGGGAAATCCAAACAGTCATCATGTAGTATTACAAAAGCCTATATGCCACAAAATTTGAAAATCTAAAAGAAATGGACAATACTCTTGATAGATTCAATCTACCAAAATTAAGTCATATCCCCCAAGGAAACTGAAGTAGTCATCAACAGTCTTCCTTCCAATAAAAGCCCTGGGGCAGGTGGTTCCAGCGCAAAATTCTAGCAGACCTTCAAAGAAGTGATAATTACAATTCTCTTCAAACTATTCCATGAAATAGAAACAGAATGAACTTTACCAAACTCATTCTATGAAGCCACAGTCACATTGATACCTAAAACACACAAAGACCCAACAAAAAGAGAGAAAGAGAGATAGAAAACATTGATACAAAAATACTCAATAAAATAATTGCAAACCGAATCCAAGAACACATAAAACATATCATTCACTATGACCAAGTAGGCTTCATCCCAGGTATGCCAGGATGAAAATCCATCAATGTAATCCACCATATAAACAAACTGAAGGAGAAAAACCACATGGTCATCTTCTTAGATGCCAAAAAAGCATTTGACAAAGTCCAGCATCCATTCATGTTTAAAGTCTTGGAGAGATCAGGAATACAAGGCACACACCTAAACATAGTAAAGGCAATACACAGCAAGCCTATAGACAACATCAAACTCAATCAAGAGAAACTTGAATCAATCCCACAGAAATCAGCGACAAGGCAAGGCTGCCCACTCTCTCCTTATCTATTCAACATAGTACTTGAGGTTTCAGCTAAAGCAATAAGACAACTAAAAGAGATCCAGGGGATACAAATTAGAAAGGAAGAGATCAAAGTTTCACAATTCGCATATGATATGATAGCATACATGACTGACCCTGAAAATTCAACCAGAGAACTCCTTTCAGCTGATAAACACCTTCAACAAAGCAGCTGGATAAAAAATTAACTCAAAAAACAAAAACAAAAAACAGAAAACACAGAAGCCCTCCTGTATACCCAAGACAAAAGGGCCTAAAAAGAAATCAGGGAAACAACACCCTTCATAATAGCCACCAATAACACAAAGTACCTTGGGGCGACTTTAACCAAGCAGACAAAAAAAGCTGTTTGAAAAGAACTCCAAATCTCTGAAAAAAGAAATTGAAGAAGATATCAGAAGATTGAAAATCTCCCTTCCTTATGGATCAGTAGGATTAACATAGTGAAAATGGCCAAGAGATCCAAGATGGCTGCCACAAGAGGACACTGTGTCTGAGGAGTAGGACAGCAGAAACATCTCAGCGATCAGGAGACTGAACTCTGGGACATAAAACACCAGCATTTGTGATCGGTAGGTGAGCAGAACTCCTACGGTGAGGAAATCAAGTGGGAAAATCCTAGGGACACCCAGTTATTCCCCAGAAAATAACCCCGGGTGACTGGCAGCACACAGCTCTGATCTGAACGAGCAGCCGCCATACCAGACTGGGTCACACAGTCTCGGGCCAGACTGAGGAGAACCCGGGTACCATTTTGACTGACCTGCACACTGCGGGCACACACTGCTCGGGTCCGCCAGCAACCACCTCATTCTGTGTCCAC
>JAQQSO010002609.1:0-14237 GCA_028658305.1 Pachyuromys duprasi | reverse complement strand
AAAAAAAAAAGAAAATGAAGGGAAGGATAAAGAAAAAAAATATATGACTTCCTCTTTTTATTTACACATTTTATTAGTTTCCTCCATTATCCTCTTTGTAAGCATAGATGTAAGGTCATCTTCTTGAATTTCACTTATATTAGGGTGTCCAGGGCTTCTTAACCCTGGATAACTGGGGTATGCCATATTGCTTTGGCTTTTGTTGGTTGGGCTTTTACACTGGCCTGTAACCATCTGGATGTCTCAGGAGTTGGGTGTTAGTTTCCGGAGCCTGATGGAATCCTGGAGTAGGGAGAACATCCTTGGTAGGTAGATGGATGTTCCTGATGGAAGCCTTCTCAGCTTTTTGAGTATGGTCACCAAATGGCCAGTGCTTCTCAGGGAATTGCCACAGCTCACCTCAGGTGTATGGTCCTGCGGGGTAGCTGGAGTTGTTGGTAGTCAGGGGGCTCTCCTCTCACCAGGAGAAGTCCTGGAGACAACTGTCCTGCCACTGGGTTTCTTGCTCTGAATTCAGTAAGCTGCTGCTGCTGTTCTTACACTGTGTTTGCTGGGCACAGCCCTCTTGAAGAACCAAGAAGCTCTGCAGTTGGTCATTTTAGTTAGGGAAACAGATAGTGCTTTGGAGAAACATCTGTGGCCAATCCCGTGGGCACCAGGTGTCTGTAGGTCTGAGGTTGGAGCTCTGTGTGCCAGTACCCAAGTGGTAATCAGTGGTAGATAAGCACAGCACTCAGGCCTGTGGCAGGGGACTAAAGCCCAGAGCCTGTGGGAACTCAGGAACTTTTCTGGGGATTAGCTGCAAGTCCTGAGGTGACATCTGATGTTTCCCTTACTGTGGGGTTCCCTCCTGACAGAGAGACCCAGTCTTTGGTATTTGGGGACCTGCACTTCAGTCTGGGATGGTGAGTAGAGCATGCAAGTGCAGGCACGTGGCCCTATGCTGGTGAATGGGAACCTGCAAGAGCCCAGGAACTTTTCCCAGGAACCTTTGGGGTGGGGGAGGTCAGCTGGGTGCCCTGAGGTCCGACCTGATGCTTCCTTTACTGTGGGGTTTCCTCCCGACAGGAAAACCCCATTCTCTGGTGTTTGGGGTCCCACAGTTCTCTCTGGGATGGTGAGTAGGGTGCACAGGAGGGTCTCTGGACTGGCAATTGAGTGATCAGGTACCACAGAGTTATGCATCACCAACAGAATGAAAGAGATGGAGGAGAGAACCTCAGCCATTGAAGATACAATTGAAGAAATTGATACATCTATTAAAGGAAACATTAAGACAGAAAAGTTCCTAACACAAAACATCCAAGAAATCAAGGACGCCATGAAATGACAAAACCTAAGAATAATAGGAAGAGATGAAAAAGAAGATCCCAGGCTCCAAGGTCCAGAAAATATTTTCAAGAAAATCATAGAAGAAAATTTCCCCAACCTAAAGAATGAGATGTCCTTAAACATACAAGAGGCTTACAGAACATCATATAGACTAGACCAGAAAAGAAATTCCTCACACCACATAATAATCAAAACACTAAATCTACAGAACAAAGAAAACATATTAAAAGCAGCAAGGAAAAAAGGACCAATTAAAATATAATGGTAGACCTTTCAGAATCACACCTGACTTCTCAGCAGAGACTATGAAAGCCAGAAGGGTCTGGTCAGGTGTCATGCAGACACTAAGAGACCACAGATGCCAACACAGATTGCTATACCAAGCAAAACATTCAATGCCCAGAGATGGAAAAAATAGAATATTCCATGACAAAACTAAATTTAAACAATACCTATCCCTCAACCCAGCCATACAGAAGGTACTAGAAGAAAAATTCCAACCCAATGAGGTCAACTGTACTCAATAAAATAGAAGATATAGATAACTTCACAACAGCAAAACTGGAAAAAAAAAACAAGCACAAAAACACATTATCACCACCAACTCCATAATAAAAGGAACTAACAATCATTGGTCACTAATATCTATCGACATAAATGGATTCCAATAAAAAGGCACAGGCTAACAGAATGTTTGTGGAAATGGGATCCAACATTCTGCTGCATTCAAGAAACACACCTCAGCAACCAAGATAGATACTATCTCAGAGTAAAGGATTTGGAAAAGCAAACAGACCCAAGAAGCAAGCTGCAGTAGCAATTCCAATATCTAATAAGATAGACTGTCAACCAAAATTAACCAACAGAGATAGGAAAAGACACTTCATTCTTATCAAAGGAAAAATCCACTAAGAGGACATCACAGTCCTGAACATCTATGCATAAAATAAAAGGGCACTTGAGTTTGTAAAAGGAACATTCTGAAAACTTAAATCACACATTGATCCTAACATATTAATAGTGGGAGACTTTAACATCCCACTTTCACCAACAGACAGGTCATCAAGGCAGAAGCTAAATAGACAAATAATGAAACTAACAAAGATCATGAATCAAATGAACCTAATAAATATCTATAGATCTTTTCATCCAAACACAAAAGGATGTATTTTTTTCTCAGTACCACATGGAATCTTCTCCAAAAGTGACCATATAGTCAGTTATAAAGCAAACCTCAACTGATACATGAAAATTGAATTAACCAATTGTTCTTTATCAGAGCACTATGGATTAAAGCTAGAACTCAACAATAACAGAAACAGTAAAAGCCTACATACTCATGGGAATTGAACAACATACTGCTCATTGATCACTGGGTGAGGAAAGAAACAAACAAAAAAATTAAAAACTTCCTAGAATTCAATGAAAATGAGGGCACAACTTACCCAAA
Source organism: Pachyuromys duprasi (assembly GCA_028658305.1). Classification (NCBI taxonomy): domain Eukaryota; kingdom Metazoa; phylum Chordata; class Mammalia; order Rodentia; family Muridae; genus Pachyuromys; species Pachyuromys duprasi. The sequence goes on along the minus strand of JAQQSO010002609.1, from coordinate 11,455 downwards.
TTTATGAGACACAATGAAAGCAGGGCTAAGAGGAAAGTTCATAGTACTAAGTGCCTTCAAAGAGAAATTGTAGACATTACATATTAACAGCTTAACAGATCACCTGGAAGCTTTAGAAAAAAAGAAGAAAACATACCCAAGAGCAGTAGACAGCAGGAAATAATCAAAATCAAGGCTTAAATCAATAAATTAGAGAGCAATACAAAGAATCAACAAAACCAAGAGTTGGTTCTTTGAGAAAGTCAACAAGATAGACAAACCCCTAGCCAAACTAACTAAAAGACAGAAAGACAGTAGCCAAATTTAAAAATCAGAAATGAAAGGGGGGACATAACAACAGACCCTGAGGAAATTCAAAAAATCATTATGTCTTACTTCAAAAGCCTGTATTCTATAAAATTGGAAAATTTAAAGGAAATGTATGATTTTCTTGATTGATTTCAACTACCAAAGTTAAATCAAGAGCAGGTAAAGAATTTAAACAGCCCTTTAATCCCTAAGCATATAGAAGCAGCCACCAAAATCTCCCAAACAATAATAATAATAATAATAATAATAATAATAATAATAGAAAAAAGAAGGAACATTACCAAACTCATTCTTTGAAGCCACAGTCACCCTGATACCTAAACCTCACAAAGACCCAACAAAGAAAGAAAATTTCAGACCAATATCTTTTATGAATATTGATGCAAAATTACTCAATAAGATATTTGCAAACCAAAGTCAAGACACATCAAACTCATTATCCACCATGATCAAATTTGCTTCATCCCAGGGATACAGGGATGGATCAAAACATGAAAATCCATCAACGTAATCCACCATATAAACAAACTGAAAGAAAAAAATCATCACATGATCATCTCATTACATACAGAGAAGGCCTATGGCAAAAGTCTCAGAGAGATCAGGGATACAAGGCACATACCTAAACATAGTATAGGCAATATACAGCAAGCCTATAGCCAACATCAAACTCAATGGAGAGAAACACAAAGCAATCTCACTAAGATCAGAGACAAGACAAGGTTGCCCACTCTCTCCAAATCTCTTCAAAATACTACTAGAAGTTCTAGCTAGAGCAATAAGACAACTAAAGAAGATCAAAGGTATACAAATCAGAAAGAAGTTATTTGCAGTTGAGATGATGGTATACATAAGCAACCCAAAAAATTCCACCAGAGAACACTTGCAGCTGATAAATTCCTTCAGTAAAGTAGCTGGATACAAGATAAATTAAAAGAAAAACAAACAAACAAACAAAAAAACAGCTTTCCTGTATACAAACGACAAATGGGCTGAGAAAGAAATTAGGAAAACTACACCCTTCACAATAGCCACAAATGATATAAAGTATCTAGGGGTAACTAACCAAGGAAGTCAAAGAGCTGTTTGACAAGAACTTCAAGTCTCTGAAACAATTAAAGAAGATAACAGAAGATAGAAAGATTTCCCATGCTCATGGACCAGTAGGATTAACACAGTAAAATTTCCATAAGCAATCTACAGATTCAATGCAGTCTCCATCAAAACACCAACACGGTTTTGCACAGTCTTTGAAAGAAAAATTCTAAACTTCATATGGAAAAAAAAACAGAATAGCAAAAACAGTCCTATACAATAATAGAACTTCTGGAGGAATAACCATCCCTGATCTAAAGCTGTACTATACAGCAACAGTAATAAAAACTGCATGGTACTGGCATAGAAATAGACTGGTGTGTCAATGGAATCAAATCAAAGACCCAAAAATAAAACCACACACCTATGGATACCTCATTTTTTACAAAGAAGCCAAAACCATACAATGGAAAAAAAGATAGCATCTTCAACAAATGGTGCTGGTCTGACTGGATGCCTACATGTAGAAAAATGCAAATAAATCTATTCTTATCACCCTGCACAAAACTCAAGTTCAAGTGGATCAAAGATCTCAACATAAAATCAGATACACTAAATCTGCTAGAGGAGAAAGAGGGTAAGAGTCTTAAACTCTTTGGCACAGGAGACAACTTCCTGAACAGCTCATCAACAGCTCAGGCTCTAAAATCTACAACTAATAAATGGGACCTCTTGAAACTGAAAAGTTTCTTAAAGCAAAGGACACTATCAATATAATGAGATGGCAGTCTAAAGATTGTTAAAAGATCTCAATTAGTCCTACATCCAACAAAGGGCTAATATCTAGAATATATAAAGAACTCAAGAAATTAAACAACAACAAACCAAATAATCCAACTAAAAATTGTATACAGAGCTAAACAGAGAATTCTCAATGGAGAAATCTCAAATGGTAGAGAAGCACTAAAAGAAATGCTCAATGTTCTTGGTCATCAAGGAAATGCAAATCAAAACTACTGAGATTCCATCTTACACCTGTCAGGATGGCCTAGATTAAAAAAAAATGCAAAATTGTATAACCACTTAGGAAATCAATCTGCAATTTCTCAGAAAACTGGGAATTGCCATACCTCAAGACCCAGCTATACCACTCCTGGGCATATACCCAAAAGACGTTCTACCATACAACAAAGACATTTGTTCAATCATGTTCATAGCAGCTTTATTCATAATAACCAGAAACTAGAAACAACCTATATGTTCCTCAACCAAAGAACGGAAAAAGAAACTATGATACATTTACACAATAGAATACTACTCAGCCATTAAAAACAAAGAAATCATGAAATTTGCAGGCAAATGAATGGAACTAGAAAAGATCATCCTAAGTGCAGTAACACAGACCCAAAAAGACACAAGTGGTATATACTCACTTATAAGTGGATTTTAGTCATATAGTACAGGATAGACATACTACAATTCAAAGACCCCAAGAAGATAAGTCCAATGGGCATCTTGGGCTTCATGTCAGCCCACTAGTTGGGAAAGTAGGGGATATCGCTGACATAGACTATGTTGCCTGTTTTTTGATCACTTTACCCTGATGGGACTTCCCTACAAGACCACAGGGAGGAAGAAGAAAGCAGTCCTCATGTCAATAGATGAGCTGGGGTGTCTGGGTAGAGGGACTCCCCTATTGTGAAGAATAAAAGAGGGGATACTGGAGAAAGGGTGGGACTGGGAGGAGAGGAGCGATGGCCCTATGACAGAGATGTAAATTGAATTAATGAATTAAAAATAATAAAAATAAAAACACAGTTCTTCTCTTAGGATGGGAATTTTCTTAAAATTCTTCTAAATGGAAACTCCTCATGTACTCCTAACCTGTGTACATCAAGAAAAGAAATGGCATGTGCGTTTTCTTGACTTCCAGAGGGAATGTTCAAATCATTTCACTTTTCCAATGTATAAAAACACTCCTCCTCTGATTCATTTGTTGTGAGATTCTGCTGATTCCCTGACCATTTCTGATATCATTTCAAAATGACTATATACTCATTTCAGGTGCTGGCATCTTTACTTTCAACTTTTGCCAGAACACCAATATATTAATGGGCAGTTTCATGGTCTTTTGTTTCATATGATCACCTTCCATTTAATTCCTGTTTAATATTTCACTTTCAAAGCCATATCATGAATCTTATCAGCCAGAAGTCTCAGACTCTAAATGAGAAACTCCACACCAGTTCCTAGCGACAGCATCATAAGCAGATAAAACTTATCTTTCCCATGCTTTCTCTTCTGCTTTGCTGTATCCCAGTCGTGCCCATTAGTTTTACTTTTTCATATTCTGATAATTGGTCAGTTTGAATGAGAAAGGCCCTAATTGGGTCATATATGTGAATACTTGGTATCCAAGATGGAGTGACTATTTGGGGTGGGGGTGGGGATTCAGATATGTGACCTTGTTAGGGAAGGTGTATCATTGGGTTTGGTTTTGAGGTTTCAAAACAGCATGCAATTCCCACTTAGCTCTGTCTCTCTATATGTGCTATTTGTGTGGATAAGGATGTACATTCTCAGCTACTTCCCCAGAACCATGCCATCCTCCCTGCTGCTATGCTTCTTGCCCTGATAGTTATAAATTCACCTGTGAAACTGTAAGGCCCCAATAAATTTTTCTTTAAGCTGCAATGATCATGGTGTTCTTTGTTTCTTTTTAATAAAATTTATTTATTTTTTCTTAATTACAGGTTATTCTCTTTGTATCCCAGCTGTAGCCCCCTTCCTCATCCCTTCCCAATCCCACCTACCCGCCCTCATGTCCCTGCCCCAGTCCACTGATAGGGGAGGTCCTCCTCCCCTGCCATCTATTCCTAGTCTGTCAGGTCTCATCTGAAGTAGCTGCATTGTCTGTCTCTGTGGCCTGGTAAGGCTGCTCCCCCCCCCCTCAGGGGGAGGTGATCAAAGAGCCAGCCACTGAGTTCATGTCAGACTGTCCCTGTTCCCATTACTAGGGAACCCACTTGGAGATTGAAATGCCATGGGTTACATCTGTGCAGGGGTCCTAGGTTATCTCCATGCATGGTCCTTGTTTGGAGTATCAGTCTCAGAAAAGACGCCTTTGCCCAGATCTTCTGATTCTGTTGCTTTGCATGTGGTGGTCCTGTCCTCTCTAGGTCTTTCGTCACCCCTTCTTTCATAAGACTAATTGTACTCTGCAAAGTTTGGCTATGGGTCTCAGCATCTGCTTTGATACTCTGCTGGGTAGAGGCTTTCAGAGGCCCTCTGTAGTAAGCTCCTTTCCTGTTCCCTGTTTTCTCCCTCTTCTGATGTCCATCCCATTTGATTTTCTGAATAAGGATTTATCATCTTACCCAGGGTCCTCCTTCTTGCTTAGGTTCTTTAGATGTACAGATTTTAATATCCACTTATAAGTGAGTATATACCAAGTGTGTCTTTCTGTTTCTGGGATACCTCACTCAAGATGATCTTTTCTAGTTCCCACTACTTGCCTGCAAGTTTCATAATTTCCTTGTTTTTAATTGCTGAGTAGTATTACATTGTATAAATGCACCACAATTTCTGTAACCATTCCTCATTTTAGGGACATCTGGGTTGTTTCCAGATTCTGGCTATTAAGAATGAAGCTGCTACAAACATGGCTGAGCAAATGTCCTTGTTATATACTTGAGCATATTTTGGTTATATGTCCTAGGAGTGGTATAGCTGGATCTTTAGGAACCACTATTCCTAATTACCTGAGAAAATGTAGATTGATTTCCAAAGTGGTTTTTACAAGTTTACATTCCCACCAGCAATGGCAGAGGGTTCCCCTTCCTCCACACCTCTCCAGCATGTATTGTCACTTGAGTTTTTTATCTTAGCCATTCTAATAAGTGTAAGGTGAAATTTTAGGGTCATTTTGATTTGCACTTCCCTGATGACTAAGGATATTGAGCATTTTTAAGTGTTTCTCTGGCATCCAATATTTCTCTGTTGGGAATTCTCTGTTTAGCTCTGTACCCCATATTTTAAATTGGATTACTTGATTTGTTGCTTTTTAACTTCTTGAGTTCTTCATAGATTCTTGTTATTAGCCTTCTGACAGATATAGGGTTGGTGAAGATTATTTCCTAATCTGTAGGCTGTCATTTTGTTCTGATGACAGTGTCCTTTGGCTTACAGAAGCCTTTCAGTTTCATGAGCTCCCATTTATTGATTGTTATCTTAGAGTCTGTATTGTTGGTGTTCTGTTCAGGAAGTTGTCTCCTGTGCCAATGCTTTCAAGGCTCTTCCCCACTTTTTCTTCTAACAGGTTTAGTGTGTCTGGTTTTATGTTGAAGTTTTTGATCCATTTGGACTTTAGTTTTGTGCAGAGTGATAAATAGGGATCTATTTGCATTTTTCTACATGTAGACATCCAGTTAGACCAGCACCATTTGTTGAAGATGCTATCTTTTTTCTATTGTATAGTTTTGGAATCTTTGTAAATATCAGGTGTCCTTAGGTGTGTGGATCTATTTCTGGTTCTTTTGTTTGATTCCATTGATCCACCAGTCTGTTTCTATCCCAGTACCATGCAGTTTTTATGACTGTTGCTCTGTAGTACAGCTTGAGATCAGGGATGGAGATGTCTCCAGATGATCTGTTGTTGTATAGGATTTTTTTTTTTTTAGCAATTCTGCTTTTTTTGTGTTTCCACGTGAAATTGAGAATTGTTCTTTCAAGTTCTGTAAATAATTCTGTTGATAATTTTATGGGAATTGCATTGAATCTGAGGATTGCTTTTGGCAGGATGGCCATTTTTTCTATGTTAAGCCTACCAATCCATAAGCATTGGAGATCTTTCCATCTTCTGATATCTTCTTCAATTTCTTTCTTCAGAGACTTGACATTTTTTTTTTTCAAACAGGTCTTTCACTTGCTTGGTTAGAGTCACACCAAGGTACTTTATGTTATTTGTGACTATTGTAAAGGATGTTGTTTCCCTAATTTCTTTTTCTGCCCTTTTGTCTTTCAGATACAGGAAGGCTACTGATTTTTTTGAGTTAATTTTGTTTTTTTTAACACTTAAACAGCTTTATTTCCCCTAATATTATCATTACATTTGAAATCTGAATTCCAATGAATTAATTTTAAGGATGTAATTTATCTGCTTAGAAATAATACTATATATTTTTATTTCTCAGATAAAAATAATTTTGTTCATTTATATACCTCCATACATATATTTCCCTTCTAATTACTCAGTAGACAATTCTATCAAATTTGTGTAGAAAATATTACTAGCATATTATAGATTATTACAGTTAATTCATAGTATGCTACAATTACATTTGATAGATCGCTGCTGTTTCTCTATTTCACCTCCTTAAAAAGCATGCCTCAACTCTACAGGACAAGTCTCAAAACACCTCCCTTGGCTATAGTTTTCCAAACCCTCTCTTTATCTGTACAAGTCCAGAACCTACATATGGTGTTCGACATCTGTATGCACTGGTGAAGGACCCGATGACGCAGATATCAAAAGCCACAACACACAGAGGACGTCACAGGGAGGAAATGTGAATGTTTGCCAATAACAGATAAATTCTGACTGTCATGGAAAATGACAGAGCGGAAATAATATCTCCTGTTTTTCAAGTGAAGGATATGGATTTAGCTAGGTTAGTAAGCATGTTACCATTTCCAAATTTGGGGGGAATTTTTTTCAGTTTTAGAAACATATGGGTCACCTGCTAAACTACAGGTTATAATTAGGTCTTTACTTTAACAGGATGCTGATGAGATCAGTGACTCGGATCTAAGAAACACAGTTGATCACCAAGGCCTTAGACTGTATTACTCACCCTTGTTATAAGAAGTGTAGAATGTAGAGGAGACCTTGTCAAACATGGAAAGAGCACATCTAGAACATGTTTTGGAGAACATATTTCTAAAAAGATGAGCAAAATGCTACTCCCAAGGAAAACAACTGGCATTTCAAGACAAATCTCTCAAAACAACTCACTGCTCCTTGGACACACAAACGACCAGTTTTGGTTGTCAGATTAGCTGCCATCAGGAGGTAACATGGAGTACCAGGAAAGCTCTCTTCCTATGTCTCAACGCTTCTCTTCTGCAATCCATTTCAGTTCCAAAACTAGCTACTCACGGAGTGATCTACACAAGCAGATCCGCAGCCTTCTACAAAACTGTCATCCTTTAGAAAGATGCCCCCTTGTGGGATCTCAGACATTGAGTTAATTTTGTATCTAGCCACTTTGCTGAAGGTGTTTACCAGCTGCAAGAGTTCTCTGGTTGAAGATTTGGGATCACTCATGTATACTATCATATCATCTGTGAATAGTAATACTTTGACCTCTTCCTTTCTAATTTGTATCCCCTTGATCTCCTTTAGTTGTCTTACTGTGCTAGGTAGGACTTCAAGTACTGTGTTGAAGAGATACAAAGAGAGTGGGCAGCTTTGCCTTGTCCCTGATTTCAGTGGCATTGATTTAAGTTTTTTTCTGTTTAGTTTGATGTTAGCTATAGGCTTGCTGTGTATTCTTTACTGTGTTTAGGGATGTACCCTTTATCCTTGATTGCTTCAAAACTTTTATCATGAAGGAGTGTTGGATTTTGACAAATACGTTTTCAGCATCTAAGGAGATGATCATGTGGTTTTTCTTCTTCAGTTCGTTTATATGGTGGATTACATTGATGGATTTCCATATATTGAACCACTCCCACATGCCTGGGATGAAGCCTTCTTGGTCATGGTGGATGATATCTTTTATGTGTTCTTGGATTTCATTTGCAAGTATTTTATTGAGTATTTTTGCATTAATTTTCATAGGAGAGATTGGTCTGAATTTCTCTTTCTTTGGTGGGTCTTTGTGTGGTTTAGGAATCAAGATGATTGTGGCTTCATAGAATGAACTTGGTAATGTTCCTTCTGTTTCTATTTTGTGGAATACATTGAAGAGATTTGGAGTCAGCTCTTCCTTGAAGGTCTGGTAGAATTCTGCACTGAAATCATCTGGTTCTGGGCTTTTTTTTTTTTTTGGAAGGGAGACTTTTGATGATAACTGCTTCTATTTCCTTGGGTCATGGTGGGTTTTTTTCATGCAATAGAAAAGTAATTAAGATAATTAATAACCTGTAATATTCCTTTGTGCTATGTGTATCAATTGCACTGTTGAAAACTCAAATTGTCTCACAAACACTTAGAACTCTTGTTTGTTTATTATTATAATTTATTCACTTTGTATTCTGACTGTAGCCCCCCCCCCCGATCTCCTGCCAGTCCCACTCACCCTCCTGATTCTCCCCCCATGCTCCTCCCCTAGTCCACTGATAGGGGAAGACCTCCTCCCTTCTATCTGATCTTAGCCTATCAGGTCTCACCAGGGCTGGCTGCATCATCTTCCTCTATGCCTGGCAAGGCTGTAACACCTGCCCCTCCCACTGAGGGAGAGGTAATCAAAGTGCTGGCCACTGAGTTCATGTCAGAGATAGTCCTAGTCGCCTTACCAGAACCCACATGGAGACTGAGCTGTCTATGGTCCTCTCCATGCGTGATCTTTGGTTGGAGTATAGGTCTCTGCAGGCTCTTATGGGCCCAGGTTTTTTGGCTCCGTTGGTCACCTTGTAGAGCACCTGTCCCCTCCATATCTTTCTATCTCCCCCTTCTTCCATAGGGTTCCCTGCACTGTGCCCAAAGTTTGGCTATGAGTCTCAGCATCTCCTTCAATACCTTTAGGAGTAGAGTCTTTCAGATGTCCTCTGTGGAAGACTCCTGTCCTGTTCCCTGTCTTTAAGCCCACTATTTTTGAATAACAGTGAGTTATACTTTCTTCATTCTTCAAAATGCTTAAATAGTAATATACGTTCTTACAGACAATACTTCTTTTTTTTTTTGAAAAACGGAGAACAAGAAAACTGCCTATAGTTTCAAGTCGAATGAATGATGAATATTGCCTTAACATCCCTTTCCTTCTCTCATCTCCAAGCTTTTTTCTTCACCTAAAAGTAAAATAAGCTTGTAGAGACCACAGGAGGACCACACTGCAAGTACAAAAAGCAGAAAAATGGAAAAAAAATCAAGACAGACTAAGGAGGTAAAGGCTTTTCATTGCTATAATATAATATAATAATATAATATTTATTGTATTATATATATATATATATATATATCAATTTGAAAAAGAAAGTTTTACTTGGGCTTGCAGTTTTAGCTATTTCAGAGTGAGGTCAACTACCCTGTTGCTTTTGGTCTCAGGGAGAAGGAGAAAAAGCAAAGGGCAGAGGAAGCTGCCCACTTTGTGATAGCCAGAAAATACAGAGAGAGAAAGGGTTGAGTCCCACTTTCTTTCTCAAGTATCTTTGTTAGAAAGCAAATCTGCCCTGTGGGTATGCTTTACTTCTACATTAAGAGTCTTCAAAGGAAGAACCACTCCCTGTGTCCCTTCTGTAGGGAATTTCTGTTGTTTTTCTCTCCCAGAGTCAATTCTCACCTTATCCTAGGACCATTTCCCATATTGCCTTTTAGGCAGCCATCTCTCACAGCTTAGACATAACTGAGAAAATTAAATCAGCACTGAACTGATGGCGAAATGGAGGACAGATATGAAATGTCTTAAGACATGGTATAAATTTGAGGTAATATCCCACATTATTTTTCCTTTTGCATTACAGAACACTTACCTTGCTTTTATCCCCTAGAGTTGTATTGGTTGTTATTAATAAAACAGCACTTTAAAATTAAATTGGAAGAGCTCAGAAGAAACAAAAGTAGCGCTTTGTAGAGAGGGAGATTGAGGTACATCTCTTAGGTCCCTCCTCTGGACTGTTGTTTCAGTGGTAATTTCACAACACATTTTAGCACCATAGCTTTGACCCCAAAATGATTGCTATGACATTTTGTCAAGATGTCTTATTAGTTTCTGCTCTTCAACCTCAGATAGTAGCTTTTTTAATGTGTACCTCCTGTCACTTAAAATGGTAAAACTAAATAAGAAAAAATTGTTTTCACCTTAGCCAGTTTCAGCCTCCTTTTCCATTTCCATAAAATGAGAGAACAGACAAGACAATTTATGATGTTGTCTTGGCTTTAACAATCCATGAACACATACCAAGAGTTTCAGTTGGCTGAGCAATGACCATCCTGCATTGGTGTTTAGAGATAACTATAGCTTTGAACAATAGGTTGTTCAATGTGGTACAAGATAAGCTGTCAAGCTGTAGGCCCAAGTCAAGGAAGGCTCCTGGAAGGTTATAAGGGGGACTCAAGCAGAGACTTCTAGTAGCAGAGGCCATAGAGACTGAAGAGGACTCCCTCTAACTAGACTAGTCTCCTAGTAGAGGGAGGGGAACACCAAACCACCCACAAAAACTTGGACCCAAAATTTACCCTGTATACAAGATGTGTAGGGATAAAGATAGAAGAGATAGAGCAGAAATTGGGGAAATGCCCAACTAATGCCTGGCCCAATAGAAGACCCACCATATGGGAGAGCGCCAACCCCTGACACTATGAACAATACTCTGCTAAGTTTACAGACAGGTGCCTAACAGAGTTGTCCTTTGAGAGGCTCTACCCAACAGTGCCTCAAAACAGATGCTGAGACTCACAGCCAAACAATGGGCAATGAATAGGAAGTCTTGTGGAAAAGTAGGAGGAAGGAGAAAACGACCTGGAGGTGACAGGAGCTCCACAAGAAGACCAACAGAAGCAACTCACCAGTGCCCAGAGGGGCTTGCTGAGACTGAAGCATCAATCAAGGATCATGCATAAACTGGACCTTGGGTCCCTACGCAGAGGTAGCCAGTGGGCATCTTAGGCTTCATGTGGGTCCTCTAGTAAGAAAAGTGGGGACTGCATCTGACATGGACTCGTACCAGCTTTTTGATCACTTCTTCCGGGCAGGACTGCCTTGCCAAGCCTTAGGAAAAGAGGACACTTCTCTGACTACTCTTATAAAACAGCAAACATTCTTCGCAGGCAAATGGTGGGACCTGGAAACGATCATACTGAGTGAGGTATCCCAAAAGCAGAAAGAAACATATGGCATATACTCACTTATATAAACCTATAGGATAGGTAGTTCAAGCTGAAATCTACGCA
>JAQQSO010002607.1:0-14238 GCA_028658305.1 Pachyuromys duprasi | reverse complement strand
CACATACCTAAACATAGTAAAGGCAATATACAGCAAGCCTATAGCTAACATCAAACTCAATGGTGAGAAATTAAAATCAATCCCACTGAAATCACAGACTAGGCAAGGCTGCCCATTGTCTCCATATCTCTTCAACATAGTACTTGAAGTTCTAGCTAGAGCAATAAGACAACTAAAGGAGATCAAGGGGATATAAATTGGAAAGGAAGAAGTCAAAGTATCACTATTTGCAGACGATATGATAATATACATGAGTGACCCCAAAACTTCAACCAGAGAACTCCTTCACCTGATAAACACGTTCAGTAACATGGCTGGATACAAAATCAACCCAAAAAAATCAGAAGCCCTCCTGTATACCGAAAACAAAAGGGCTGAAAAGGAAATTAGGGAAACAACACCCTTCACAATAGCCACTAAAAACAGAAAGTACCTTGGGGTGACTCTAACCAAGTAAGTGAAAGACCTATATGAAAATATTTCAAATCTCTGAAGAAAGAAATTGAAGAAGATATTAGAAGGTAGAAAGACCTCCCGTGCTCATGGATTGGTAGGATTAACATAGTAAAAATGGCCATCTTACCAAAAGCAATTCCCATCAAAATACCAAAACAATTCTTTACATACATTGAAAGAATAATTCTCAACTTCATATGGAATAAAAAGAAACCCAGAATTGCCAAAACAATCCTCTACAATAAAACATCTTCTGGAGATATCTCTATCCCTGATCTCAAGCAGTTCTATAGAGCAACAATACTAAAAACTGCATGGTACTGGCATAGAAACCAACTGGTGAATCAATAGAATTGAATACAAGACCCTGAAATAAGCCCACACACTTATGAATACCTGATCTTTGACAAAGATACCAAAACCATACAATGGAAAAAAGAGAGCATCTTCAACAAATGGTGCTGGACTAACTGGATATCTACATGTAGAAAAATGGAAATAGATCCATAATTATCAGCCTACACAAAACTAAAATCCAAGTGAATCAAAGAACTCAACATAAAACAGACACACTAAACCTGTTATAAGAAAAAGTGGGGAAGGGCCTGGAACTCGATGGCACAGGAGACAGCTTCCTCAACAGAACACCAACAGCATAGGCTCTAAGAGCAACAATCAATAAATGAGACTTCATGAAAATGAAAAGATTCTGTAAAGCAAAGGACACTGTCATCAGAACAAAACGACTACCTATAGATTGGGAAAGGATCTTCACCAACCCTATATCTGACAGAGGACTAATATCCAGTAAAAATAAAGAACTCAAGAAGTTAAAGTAATTTAATTAAAAATGGGGAATAGAGCTAAACAGAGAATTCTCAATACAGGAATATCAAATGGCAAAGAAACACTTAAAGAAATGCTCAACATCCTTACTCATTAGGGAAATGCAAATCAAAACAACCCTGAGATTTCATCTCACACCCATCAGAATGGGTAAGATGAAAAACTCAAGTGACAACACATGCTTGAGAGGTTGTAGAGAAACGGGAACCCTCCTCTACTGCTGTTGGAAATGTAAACTTTTACAGCTACTCTGGAAATCAATCTGGCGCTTCCTCAGACAACTAGCAATAGCACTTCCTAAAGATCCAGCTATACCACTTCTAGGCATATATCCAAAAGAGGTTCAAGTACACAATAAGGACCTTTGCTTAACCACGTTTATAGTAGCTTTATTTGTAATAGCCAGAAGCTGGAAACACCCTCAATCAAGAAATGGATACAGAAATTGTGGTACATCTACACAATGACACAATGAAACATTATTCAGTAATAAAAAAAAAACAAGGAAATCATGAAATTTGCAGGTAAATGGTGGGAATTGGAAAAGATCATCCTGAGTGAGCTATCCCAGAAGCAGAAAAACAGACATGGTATATACTCACTCATCCAGACATATAATATAGGATAAACCTACTAAAATCTGTACACCTAAAGAAACAAATCAAGAGTGTGGACTCTTGCTAAAATGTTCAATCCCCATCCCCAAAGGCAAAGAGGATGGACATCGGAAGAAGGAGAAAACAGGGAACAAGTCAGAAGCCTGCCACAGAAGGCCTCTGAACAGCTCTGCCCTGCAGAATATCAAAACAGATTCTGAGACTTATGGCCAACCTTTGGGCAGGGTGCAGGGAATCTTGTGAAAGAAGTGGGAAATAGTATGTTCTGGAGAGGACAGGAACTGTACAACCAAAGCAACAGAACCAAAAAGTCTGAGCACAGGGTTCTTTCCTGAGACTGATACTCCAAACAAGTACCATGCATGGAGATGATCTAGAACCCCTGCACAGATGTAGCACATGGCAGTTCAGTGTCCAAGTGGATTCCATAGTAATGGGAACAGGGACCGTCTCTGATATGAACTGATTGGCCTGCTCTTTGATCACCTCCCCCTAAGGGGGAAGAAGCCTTACCAGGCCACAGAGGAAGACAATGCAGCCACTCCTGATGAGACCTAATAGACTAGGATCAGAAGGAAGGAAAAGAAGACCTCCCCTATCAGTGGACTTGGGGAGAGGCATTCGTGGAGAAGTGGGAGGAAAGGAGGGATTGGGAGTGGGGAGGGAGAGAACTAAGGGAAGGGGGTGATATAAAGTGTAATTAATAAAAAATGAAATAAAAAGAACACATCAAAATTCATTCTCTGTGATCAAGGAGGCTTCATCCCAGGAATGTGGATGTGTTTCAATAGATAAACATTCATCAACATAATCCACCGTATAAGCAAAGCAAAAGAAAATACCTACATAACCATCTCATTAGATGCTGAAAAGACATTTGACCTAATCCTTCATGCCTTCATGATAAAAGACTTGGATACAAGGCATACACATAAACATAACAGCAGCAATATTCAGCAAAAATATTGCCAGCATCAAATTAAAAGCAGAGAAACTTAAAGCAATCAGGGACAAGACAAAGTTGCCCAATTTCTCTGTTTTTTTTCAATATAGTACTTTTTGATATTAAATATTTATTGTCATCTGTAAACAATATAAGCTAATAATAAATTTTTGCAATCAGTAAGGATAGATATCTGATGGAAGTAATTTTTCCTCAAATTAACCATATTGTATTTTTTATATTTAAATAAAAATTTAGAGGCCAAGAATGTACAAACTTTAGCTACTATAATATTTTTAATCATATGAAAATTATAAGACTGATCTGATTTGAGAGGGAAAATCTATAAGCAATTAAAAATTTCTTGTGACTTTCACTTAGTGTCTCTTTTTTAATTAAATTTTTATTTTTATATTAATTACAGTTTATTCACTTTGTATCCCAGCTGTAACCACCACCATTCCCTCCCAAACACATCATCTCCTCTCATGCCCCTCTCCAAGTCCACTGATAGGGGAGATCATCCTCCCCTTCCATCTGATCCTAGCTTATCAGGTCTCATCAGGATGGGCTGCATTGATGTCCTAGCCAGAGCAATAAGACAACTAATGGAGATCAAGCAGATAAAAATTGGAAAGAAAGAAATCAAAGTATCAATATTTGCAGAAGATTTGATAGTATACATGAGTGACCCTAAAATTATGCCAGAGAACTCCTACAGCAGATGAACCCCTTCAGCAAAATAGCTGCATACAAAGTTATCTAAAACTGTGTATATGTCATTACCCTTCCTGTATACAAATGATAAATGGACTTAGAAATTAGGGAAACAACATCCTTAACAACAGCCAAAAATAATAATAAGTATTTTGGTGTATCTCTAACCATGAAAGTTAAAGACCTATATGACAAGAACTTCCTGTCTCTTAAGAAAGAAGTTGAAGAAGATATCAGAAGATTGAAAGGTCTCCCATGCTCATGGATGGGTAGGATTAACATAATAAAAAATACCATTTTACCAAAAGTAATCTACAGATTCAATGGAATTCCCATCAAAACACCAATACAGTTCTACACAAACCTTGAAAGAACCATTCTCAAATTCATATGGAGAAACAAACAAACAAAACAACAACAACAACAAAATAATCGTATACATGAAAAGGTCTTCAGCAGGTATCACCATCTCTGATTTCAAGTGATATTATACAGTAATAGTAATAAAAAAGAGCACTGTACTAGCATAGAAACAGACTAGTTTTTCAATTGAATTGAAAGGAAAACCTAGAAATAAATCCACACATCTGTAGACATTTGATTTTTTATAAAGAGGCCAAAACTATACAATGGAAAAAAAGAAAGCATTTTCAACAAATGGTGATAGCCTAACTGGTTGTCTACATGTAGAATAATGCAAATAGACCCATATTTCTCACCCTGCACAAAACTCAAATCCAAGTGGTTCACAGACCTCAACATAAAACCGGAAACACTAAATCTCTTAAAAGAGAAAATAAGGAATAACCTCGAATTTATTGGCACAGGAGACAACTTCCTGACCAGAACACCAACAGCTCAAGCTCTAAGAACAACAATTAATAAATGGGACCTCATGAAATTAAAAGTTTTATAAAGCAAATGACAACTGTCAATAGAATAAAACAGTAGCATACAGAATGGGAAAAGATCTTAAGGAATCCTACATCTGGCAAAGGGCTAATATCTATAATATATAAAGAACTCAAGAAATTAAACACCAACACACAAAACAATCCAATTAAAAATGGAGCAGAGAGATAAACAGAAAATTTTCAACAGAGGAATCTCTAATGGCCAAGATGCTCTTAAAGAAGTGCCCCAAATCCTTAGTCATCAGGGAAATGCAAATCAAAGCATCTCAATTCTGAGAATCCATTTTACAACTATCAGAATGGCTATTATCAAAAACACATTTTACAGCATATGCTTGTGAGAATGTGGAGAAAGGGAAACATTTCTCTATTGCTGGTGGAAATGTAAATTTGTACAACCACTCTGGAAATCAATATGGCACTAATTCAGAAAATTTGCAAATATAGCTCTACCTTAAGACCCAGTTATACCACTCCTGATTATCTGCCCTAATGAAGCTATACCATACAACAAGGACACTTACTTAACTATATTCATAGCAGCTTTATTTGTAACAGGCAGAAGGTTGAAGCAACCTAGATGTCCCTCAACCAAAGAATGGATAAAGAAATTGTGGTACATTTACACAATGGGATACTACTCAGCTTTTAAAAACAAGTACATCATGAAATTATCAGGAAAAAGGATGAAACTAGAACATATCATCCTGAGTGGGGTAACCCAAGCCCAGAAAAAACATACATGTATATACTAACTTATAAGTGGGTTTGAGGTATATAGACCAGAATAACCATACTACAACTCACAGACCCAAAGAGGATAAGTAACAAGGAGGACCCATGGTAGGATGCTTAATTCCCACTCATGAATATAAAAAGAACAGAAAACAAAAGTGTTTGAAGCAAGGAAACAGGGTAAGAGCAGAAGTACAGAGAGAAATGAGGGTCTATATCAGACCTGTAGATAGTGAGGGAGGGAAGACAGGGATTGTAGAGAAAAAAGAAACATTGGGTACAGAGTTCTTTGTGGCAACCTGGTGATCTACAACAGGGTAGGCTCCTGGAAGTATACAAGGGCGACTCTAGGTGAGACACTTAGTCACAGGGTCATGGAGACTGAAGAGGCTACTCTCTTACTATATATGACTCCCAGTGGAGGGAGGGGAACACCAACCTACCCGCCAAATTTCTACCCCAAATTTAACCTGCTTACAAAATGTTCAAGAAAAAAAGAGGAGAGATTGAGGGAATGTCCAACCAATGACTGGCACAACCTGACACTCACCCCACTGGTCAGCCAACCCATGATAGAATTAAATATACTCTGCTATTCTTTCAAATTGGGGCCTAGCATAGTTGTCCTCTGAGTGACTTCATCCAGCAGCTGATGGAAACAAATGCAGAGACCCATAACCTAACATTGAGTGTAGCACAGAGAATCCTGTGGAAGAGTGGGGATAAAGATAGAAGAACACAGAGGGTACAGGAGCTCCATAAAAACAAGAACAATTCCAATTATCCAGGGCCCAGTGGACTTGCAAAGATGGTGGCACCAAACATGTACTATACATGGACTAAACCTAGGCCCTCTACACATATACAGTCAATGGGAAGCTCAGGCTTCAGGTGGGTTCCATTCTAAGGGGATGGAGGGATGACACTGACATGGACTCTGTTACTTGCTTTTCAGTTACTTTTCCCAGGCAGGACTACCTGGGCAGGCCAGAGGGGAAGAGAATGCACTAAGTCCTAATGTGACCTGATCTGCAGGTATGGGATTTTAGGGAGGGGCTCCCTTTCTCTGAGGAGTAGTGCAATGGAGAGAGAGGATACAGGGAAAGAAGGATGTACCAAGAGGAAAGGATGGAGGGGCTACAACTGGAAGGTAAATGAATAAATAAAAATGAAAATGAAAATATTTTTAATTTTTAAAGAATTTCTTACTTTATTTATTATAATTTATTCACTGTGTATCCCATCTGCAGCCCCCTCCCTTGTTTTCTTCCAGGACAACCCACCCTTCCTCTTCTCCCACTATGCCCTTTCCCCAGTCCCGTCATAGGGGAGGACCTCCTCCCCTTCTATCTGACCCTAGCTTTTCAGGTTTCTTCAAGACTGGTTGCATCATCTTTCTCTGTGGTGGTCAAGGCTGCAACTCCCAATAGGAAGTGATCAAAGACACAGCCACTGATGCATATCAGAGACAGGCCCTGCACTCATTACTAGGGAACCTTCTTGGAAATTGAGCAGCCAATGGGCTTCCTTTGAATGGGGGTCTAGGTTCTCTCCATGCATGGCCATTGGTTGGAGTATCTCTCTCTGCAGGCCCCCTGGGCCCAGGTTTTTTGGCTCTGTTGTTCTCCTTGGGGAATTCCTGTAACCTCCAATTCTTTCTATCTCCCCATTTTTTATTAATTACATTTTATTCACTTTGTATCCCCCCATAAACCCTTCCCTTCTCCCCTCCCAATCCTACCTTCCTTCCCCCTTCTCCACACATGCCCTTCCCCAAATCCGCTGATATGGGAGGTCTTCCTCTCCTTCC
Organism: Pachyuromys duprasi; assembly: GCA_028658305.1. Classification (NCBI taxonomy): domain Eukaryota; kingdom Metazoa; phylum Chordata; class Mammalia; order Rodentia; family Muridae; genus Pachyuromys; species Pachyuromys duprasi. The sequence continues at coordinate 7,200 of JAQQSO010002607.1, read as the reverse complement.
TCTGAACCTAGTCTATCAGCTCTCATCAGGAGTGATTGCATTGTCTTCCTCTGTGGTCTGGTAAGGCTGCTCCTCCATTAGGGTGAGGTGATCAAAGAGCAGGCCAATCAGTTCATGTCAGAGACAGTCCCTCTTCCCATTACTATGGAACCCACTTGGACACTGAACTGCCATGGGCTACATCTGCACAGGGATTCTAGGTTTTCTCCATGCATGCTACTCGGTTGGAGTATCAGTCTCAGGAAAGACCCCTGTGCTCATTTTTTTTTTTTTTAGTTCTGTTGCTCTCCTTGTGGAGCTCCCATCCTCTCCCTATCTTACTATTTCCTACATGTTCATAAGATTCTATGCACTCTGCCCAAGAGTTGGCCATAAGTCTCAGCATCTGCTTTAATAGTCTACAAGGCAGAGCTTTTCAGAGGCCCTCTGTGGCATACTCTTAGCTTGTTTCCTAATCGGTTAGAAGAAAAAGTGGGGAAGAGCCTTGAACTCATTGGTACAGGAGACAACTTCCTAAACGGAACACCAACAGCACAGGCTCTAAGAGCAACAATCAATAAATGTGATCTCATGAAACTGAAAAGCTTCTGTAAAGCAAAAGCACTGTCATCAAAACAAAAGGACTGCCTACAGATTGGGAAAGAAACTTCACCAACACTTTATCTGACAGAGGGCTAATTTCAGTATATATAAAGAACTACAGAAGTTGAAAAGCAAAAAATCAAGTAATCCAATTAAAAAATGGAGAACAGAGCTAAACAGAGAACTCTTGATAGAGGAATATTGAATGGCAGAGAAACTCTTAAAGAAATGCTCAATGTCATTAGCCATCAGAGAAATGCAAATCAAACGATCATGATTTCACCTTACACCCATCAGAATGGACAAAATAAAAAAACTCAAATGATAACACATGCTGGAGAGATTGTGGAGAAACTCCTCCACTGCTGGTGGGAATGTAAAATTGTACAACCACTCTGGACAATCGCTCTTGTACAATAAATCTGGCACTTCCTCAGACAACTAGGAATAGCGCTTCCTCAAGATCCAGGTATACCACTCTTAGGCATATATCCAAAAGAGGCTGAAGTACACAGTAAGGACATTTGTTCAACCATGTTTGTAGCAGCTTTATTTGTAATAGCCAGAAGCTGGAAACAACCCAGATGCCCCTCAGTTGAGGAATGGATACAGAAATTGTGGTACATCTACACAATGGAATATTACTCAGCAATATAAATCAAGGATACCATGAAATTTCCAAGTAAATGGTGGGAACTGGAAAGGATCATCCTGAGTGAGCTATCCCAGAAGCAGAAAGCCACACATGGTATATACTCACTCATATAGACACATAGACATATAATATAGATGGACATCTATCTCCCTCTTATTCCATAAGAATTCTGGAACTCTGCCCAAAGTTTGGCTATGAGTCTCAGTAGCTCTTTGGATACCATGGTCAGTAGAGTCTTTCAGAGTTCTCTGTGGAAGGCTCCTGTCTTATTCCTTGTCTTCCCTTACTTAGGATGTCTATCCTGTTTGCCCTTCTGAATGAGGATTAAGCATCTTTCCTTGGGTCCTCTTTGTTGTTTAGCTTCTTTAGGGCTATTCACTGAGAAGTTAATACATACCATATGTGTCTTTCTGCTCAACTATGTTCATAGCAGATTTATTTGTAATATCCAGAATTTGGAAACAACCTTGATGTCTCTTAATGGAGGAATAGATATAGAAAGTGTGGTACATTTACACAATGTAATATTACATAGCAATTAAAAACAAGGAAATCATAAAATTTGCAAGCAAATGGTGGAAACTAGAAAAGATCATCCTGAAGAATCTTCAACAAATGGAGCGGGTCTAACTGGATGTCTATATGTAGAAAAATGCAAATAGATTCATACTTATCACCCTGCACAAAACTAAAGTCCAGGTAGATCAAAGACCTCAATATTAATCCAGACACACTAAACCGCTTAGAAGAAAAAGTGGAGAAAAGCCTTGAACTAGTTGGCACAGGAGACAACTTCCTGAACAGAACACCAACAGCACAGGCTCTGAGAGCAATAGTCAATAAATGGGATCTCATGAAACTGAAAAGCTTCTGTAAAGCAAAAGACACTGTTGTCAGGAAAAAACAACCAACTACAGATTGGGAAAAGATTTTTACCAACCCTATATCTGACAGAGGACTAATATACAGTATATATAAAGGACTCAAAAAATTAAACTGCAACAAATCAAATATCGAATTGAAAACTGGGGCACAACCATAGTTGGTCCTTGGTTGGAGAGACAGTCTCATAAAAGACCCCTGTGCCCTGATATATTTGGTCCTTGTGGAGCTCCTATTCTCTCCAAGTCATACTAACTCCCCCTTCTGTCATATGATTCCCTGCACTCTGCCAAAGGGTTGGTTATGTTTCTTAACATTTGCTTTGATACTCTGCTAGGTAGAGTCTTTCCGAGGCCCTCTGTGCTAGGCTCTTGTCCTGTTACATGTTTTCTCCTATATCCAATGTCCATTCAATTTGAATTTCTAAATGAGGATTAATTCTCTTACCCCAGGTCCTCTTTTTTGTTTATCTTCTTTAGGTTTATAGATTTCAGTATGTTTATCCTATCTTATAGCTCTATATAAGTGAGTATATACCATGTGCAACTTTCTGCTTTTGGGATACCTCACTCAGGATGATCGTTTCCTGCCTGCAAATTTCATGATTGCCTCAATTTTAATTGCTGAGCAGTATTCCATTGTGTAAAAGTACCACAATTTCTGTATCCATTGCTCAACTGAGGGGCATCTGGGTTCTTTCCAGGTTCTGGCTATTACGAATATAGCAGCTATGAACAAATGTCTTTGTTGTGTACTTGCACATCATTTTGGTATATGCCAAGGAGTGGTATAGCTGGATCTTGAGGAATCACTATTCTTAATTGTCTAAGAAAACACCAAATTGATTTCCAGTGTGGTTGTACCAGCTTACATTCCCACCAGCAATGGAGGAGGGTTCCTCTTTCTCCACATCCTCTCCAGCATGTTTTGTCACTTGAGTTGTAGCAAATGGTAGCTCAATACCCAAGCGGGTACACTAGTAAGGGAAATAGGGACTATTTTGGACATGAACTCAATGGCTGGCTGTTCAACTTCCCCACCCCCCGAGGGAGGAACAGCCTTACTATTCCACAGAAGAAGACATTGCAGCCAGTCCTGAAGAGACCTGATAAGCTAGAGTTAGATGGAAGGGGAGGAAGTCGTCACCAATCTGTGGACTTAGAAAGGGGCAGGGAGGATATAAGGGAGGGAAGGATGGGATAGGGAGGGAATGCAGGAGGGGGCTATGACTGGGATACAAAATATATAACCTGTGATCAACATAAAATATAAATGTTAAAATTAAAAAAAAATTAAAAAATGAAATGAAACAGAAAAAAAAATCAGTACAGAGATAAACAGAGAATTCTCAATAGAGGTACATTGAATGGCAGAGAAACACTTAAAGAAATGCTCAACATCTTTACTCATCTGGGAAGTGTAAATCAAAACAATCCTGAGATTTCACTTTATACCCATTCAAAATCTGAAATAAATATATTTGCATTTTTCTACATATAATCATATAGTTAGACTAGCATCATTTGTTGAAGACACTCTCTTTTTTCCATTTTATGGTCTTGTTTTTCGTCAAAAATCAGGTGTCCATAGTTTTGTGGGTTTATTTCTGGTCCTCGATTTTATTCTGTCAATCTTCCAGTCTGCTCCTATGTCAGCACCATGTGGTTTTTATTATGTTGCTCCGTAGTACAACATGAGACCCGGGATGGAGATACCTCCAGATTTCTTTTATTGTACAGGATGATTTTTGGCTATTATAGGCTTGTTGTTGTTCAAATAAAGGTGAGAATTATTCTTTCAATTTCTGTAAAAAGTTATGTTGGTATTTTGATGGGTATTACATTGAATTGGTAGATTGTTTTTGGTGGGATAACCATATTTACTATGTTAATCCTACCAATCCATGAGCATAGAAGAACTTTCCATCATCTGATAGATCCATACTTACCACCTGGCAAAAAATAAAATAAAATCCAAGTGGATCAAAGACCTCAACATAAAAACAGAAATATTAAATCTGCTAAAAGAAAATGTGGCAAAGTGTCTTGAACTCATTGGCACAGGAGACAACTTCCTGGACAGAACACCAAGAGCTCAGTCTCTAAAATCGACAAACAATAAATGGGACATTCTGAAACTGAAAAGCTTCTGTAAATGAAATAACATGGTCAATTAAACAAAACAGTCGAAAACAAAACCAGAGACTGGGAAAAGATCTTCACTAACCTTACATCTGACAGAGGGCTAATAATCAGAATATATGAAGAACTCAAGAAGTTAAACACCAACAAAACAAGTAAATCCAATTAAAAAACGGGGTACAGTGCTACACAGAAAATTCTCAACAGAGGAATACGGAATGGCAGAGAAACATTTAAAGAAATATTCAAGGTCCTTAGTGATCAAAAAACTGCAAATCAAAATGACCCTGAGATTTCACCTAACACCTATCAGAATGGCTAAGATAAAAAACCCAAGTGGCAACACATTCTAGAGATGTTGTGGAGAAAGGGTACACTCCTCCATTGCTGGTGGGAATGTGAACTTGTAAAACCACTTTTGAAATCAATCTGGTGCTTTCTCAGAAAACAGGAACAGTGGTAACTCAAGACCCAGCTATATCCCTTCTGGGCATATATCTGAAAGATGCTAAGCCATACAGGGACATTTGCAGATCTATATTCATAATAGCATTATTTGTAATAGCCAGAATCTGGAAACAACCTAGATGTCCAAAGGATGGATACCGAAATTGTGGTACATTCACCCAATGAAATACTGCTCAGGTATTAAAAACAAGGAAATCATGAAATTTGTAGGCAAATGGATGGAAGTAGAAATGATCACTCTGAGCGAGGTATTCCAAAAGCAGAGAAACATGCACCATTTAAACTCACTTATAATTGCATATTAGCCATATTTTATATGAGAAACATACTAAAATATACAGACCTAAAGAAGCTAAACAACGAGCATTGACCTATCAGGTCCCATGAGGACTGCCTGGATCCTCCCCCTTTCTGGGCTGACTAGGTTGTCCAACAATGGAGAAGTGATCCAGGGAGATCCAAGATGGCTGCCACGAGAGGACACTGTGTCTGAAGAGTAGGACAGCAGAAACAACGCAGCGACTAGGAGACTGAACTTTGGGACCTAAATGCCAGCATTTGTGATTGCCAGGTGAGCGGAACTCCTACGGTGAGAAAAACAAGTGGGAAAACCCTAGGGACACCCAGTTATTCCCCGGAAAAATCTCCGGGTGATAGGCGGCTCACAGCTCTGATCTGAACAAGCAGCTGTGCTGGGCGCCCGCAGCCGCCATACTAGGCTGGATCACACAGTCTCCCAGGCGGACTGAGGAGGAACCAGGTACCGTTTTCACTGAACAGCACACTGCGGCGCACACTGCTCAGATCCCCCAGCAAAAACCTTAGTCCATGTGTGAGTAGGTAGGCAAGTCTGGGAAGGACCCGGGTTCTGCTTCAAACCACTGGCTTATGGCAGGCGCACACTGATCATCTCTGCTGGAACCACCTCAGACTGAGAAGAACAGGGGATCATTTTGACCATACTGCACACTGTAGGTGCACACTGCTCAGGACCACCAGCAAAAACCTCAGTACCTGTGTGAGTCCGCTGGCAAGTCTGGGAAGGACCCAGGTTCTGCTTAAACACATGGGCATATGGCAGGCACACAACTATCGCCTCCGCCAGAACCACCTGAGAGTGAGAGGGTCCGGGGGCCATTTTAACCAGACTCCGCACTGACAGCACACACTGCTTGTTTCCGCCAGCAAAAACCTCAGTCCCTGTGTGTGTCCACAGGCTAGACAGAGAAGGCCTCAGGCACCATTTCAGACAGGCCTGGATACAGCCAGTACACACTGCTCCGCAACACCTGCAACCAACCCAAACCCACTGTGTGTGCCCCAAATATCATCTCAGACCGTGGTGCACAGCCCCTGGCACAGAAGGGGGCGCCAAATCTCCAGTCTAGGGGAGAGCCCTTAGCAGCAAGCCCAGGGTGGACCGCAGAGCCCCCAGCTGACATCTCAAACCAGGACAATCAGACTCTAGCACAGAGAGAGGAGTAAAGACTCCAGACCAGAGGGGTAACCAGCCTGCAGTGCTCACAGCTTCTAGCACAGAGCACGAAGCCAGGCACACAGAGCCCACAACAGAGTTCAACTGAGACACAACACACACTAACAAACCACTGGAAATCCCTGATCTTCTTGAAGAATACTCCTGAAACAAGAAATTAACAGTTTCAGACTGAAGTTCAGCCTTAAAGCACAAACATCTCCTTGATTATATATAAACAAATGCCCAGAAATTGATGAAAGAACTCACCCAACAAAAATCAGGACACCATGGCCCCACCAGAAACACCCAAAAGCAGTGGAGATTTTAATTCAGCGGAGACACAGGAAAATTATGATAAAGCTTTGATTGTGCAGATATTGGAGGAACAAGATGAGAGGAAAAAAGAGGAAATGAACAAGGCCTTCAAAGAAATGGAGAAGAAATTAACTGCCCACCTAGAGGAACAATCAAAGATAAACAGAGAGGAAACATCCAAAATAGGAGACACAGTCAATCACTTGAAGGAAATGGTACAAAGCATGAAAAGGGAAATAGAATCTATAAAGAAGACACAAAGGGAAAAGAACCTGGAACTGGAGAACTTAGAGAAAAGATCAGGAACCACAAAGGTAAGCATCACCAAGAGAATACACGAAACGGAAGACAGAATATGAGGAGCAGAGGATACACTGGCTGAAATGGAAACCTCACTCAAGGAAAATAAAAAATCGGAAAAATCCCAAGCACAAAATATCCAAGAAATTAAGGATGCCATCAAAAGACGAAACCTAAGAATAATTGGAATAGATGAAAAAGAAGACACCAGGCTCCAAGAAACAGAAAATATTTTAAAGAAAATCATAGAAGAAAATTTTCCAAACTTAAAAAAAGAAATATCCATAAACATACAAGAAGCCTACAGAACACCAAATAGACTAGACCAGAAAAGAAATACCTCTCGTCACATCATAGTCAAAACACTAAACCTACAAAAT
>JAQQSO010002606.1:0-14238 GCA_028658305.1 Pachyuromys duprasi | reverse complement strand
CAGGTTGGTATGATCAATGCTTGTTTGAATGAACAAATGGGATGGACATTGAGTGGAGGAGAAAACAAGCAACAGGACAGGAGAATGCAAAGGAGGACCTCTGGGGGGGTCAATGTAGCGATGTATCAGAGCAGATATTAAGACTCGCGATCAAGCCTCTGGCAGAGGGCGAGAAGTAATGATAGATCTGGGGGAGGTTGGTGAGACTTGGGGAGAACAAGAGCTCCACAAAGACCAAACTGAGCCGGGCACAGGGGTCTTGTATGAGACGGTTTCTACAATCAAGGACCATGTGTGGATGTGGCCTGGAACCCCCGCACAGATGGGGCCCATGATAGCTCGTGTAGGACTGAAGACCCTACTCAGGGAAACAGGGACTGTTTTAGTCATGGCTGACTCTTTGACCCTCCCCCATACAAGCTGGGGAGTGACAGACTGGCTAAATCCCAGGGGATTGCAGCCAGCCCTGAGGAGACAGGATAAACTGGGGTTGGATGGAAGGGAAGGAGGTCCTCCCCTGTTGGTGGACTTGGAGGGGGCGGGGAGGAGGGAGATGAGGGAGGGAGTGGGAGGGTAGGAGGGACTGAGGGAGGGGGCTATGCCTGGGATTCAAAGTACCTAACCTGTGATTGAGATAAAAATAAATAAATTAAAAAAAAAAAAGAAATGTGGACAAGACATTCATTCCAGGGCTGTTGAGTGTTGCAGGGATTGGGAGGCAAACACAAGGCAACTAACAGATGTGCAGGGCAGATGCAATCCTGGAGGAGTGCATAGCCAACAGCAACAACACGCTAGGGTACATGCAGCCACGTGAGTGGATCTGCAAAACCTAGCATAGCATGACGCATTTTCACAGTGGATGAATAGCAAAATGAAAAAATGCATATAACATAGCATAATTTAGCAAAATAAAAAATATTTATGTAATAATAATAACCAAAGGAAAAGAGTTTATTGACTTGAGAGTAAGGGGGAGAAAATGTGGGGGGGGGAGTGGAGGGAGGAGAGAAAGGAGGAAGTCATGTAGTTATAATTTATTTAAAATGCATAAAATTAATTTTAAAAGAAAGCATTTTAAATAAAAAATTATACAAATACAAGAGGAAACAACAGACTTGTCACAGTGCTTTGGCAATGAGGAACTAATGAAACTAGGAAATGAAGAAATCAGGATAAAGGGGACTAATTAGGAAAAAAAATGTCTTAAGAGACAGGACGAAGCCTTGCATTTCTGCTCACCAGATAGAAGGCTCTGAAAAAGTCACAGAATTTTTTCTGGGCTTCAGTTATATCATCAACAAATAACAAAATAACATTGAAGAGGTGCAAAGAAAAGTTAAGGTGCTCTGTTTAAAGTAGAGGACATCGTGCTAGTCCAAGAATTCATAAAGGAGATGGCTCACCTGGAGTTCCTGCAGACCAGCTGGCACCTTGTAGGACAGCCTATCTGCCCTGTTAATCACTGAAGGTTATCACTTGTTTGACTCTTTTAAGAGCACTGAAGAAGAAAATAAGGTGCCCCAATTCAGATTCAGGTTACTACAAAGGACTTTCCTCGATCTCATTCTTTTCTAGTTCAGCAAGTACATCTTACATCCCAAACCGGATGTCTTTATTAACATACACATGAATGGGTTATCATCTTTCGGATACACAGACCTGAGCCAAGGCCTAAAGGAGCATAAGCAAAAGGGCTGATGTCAGGGTTCAATGACAGAATATCAAGGATTTTCAGGAAATGGTGCCCTCTCACACACAGCATCCCCTGTCTCTTTTAGTATCACCTGACATCCCAGCATGGGGCACCTGTGTGGCCTCTGCTGTGCACAGTTGCCTAGGAACACAGGTGGTTTTGAGATGTGGACTCATCCTCCATTAGCTTCTAAGTGTCTTACACTTCATAGGCTAGTCCATGGTGTGCTGTTCTAAAGAATAATATAACATGGACAAAACACTTGGCTCCATAACCATTTCGGGGATTTAATGCTTCTTCACAAATGTATTGCAAACAAACCTCAGTAAATTTCAGCTCCTTTAGAGCTCCTGTGAGCCATCCAGGCCTGCAGAGGGAAAATAGCCTATCTGGGTAGTTAGCACAGGTTCCTCACTGAAATCAGGCACTTGCCCAGTGCAGTTGGATACTCACTCACTCTTAGTTGCCAACTTTTTGTTTTTTTCTGGACTGCTTTTAAGAGAAATTGGGAAGCCCTGACTGTTACTAGAAGAGAAGCCAAAAACACATGGCTGAATATACCTGGATCCCACACTCACTGGCCCCAGAATGCTTGGCTAAAGACTTATCAGGTCCACCAACTCTGTCCTAATCTGAGGGGAGTGGATGGTGAGACCTCAACTCCCTGAAGAAAGAGGCTGGTTGTCCTGTGCCTTGAGTCCCTCCCCTTAGAGGAAAAAAAAAAGAAAGTTTGTGGTGAAAAGAGGAAATCTTATATGCCTAGTGTAATATTTTAAGATTTTTTTTCTTTCTTTTCTTTTTTGGCCACAGTGTGTGTCGAGAACTCCAGTTTGCAGAGTGGATTAGCAGTATCAGGAGAAGCAGTGCACAGCAAAGGATACACACATGGTATTTGAGCTGTGCAGGGCATAGAGATGGGGCTGGAAGAGAGAGAAATCCTGGCAGAGTATGGTGTGTTTAGGAGAGACCTGATTCTATGAAGTAGAGAAAAGATTAGAGAGTTGAATGTAAAAATGATAAAAGCGAATAATTCTGGAGATCTTATTATATACATGATCTATTCTAAAAACCTATGTGCAAAAGCACTTTATTTGTAAAATATTGGGAATATCAGCATGATATTGTACATGTATTAGTGCATTTTTCTCCTAACAATGACATGGGTGTCAATGGTCATCTGCTTGATAATAGAGCACAGACTTGGACCTAACATGATGTACACCGAACAGTGATGGCAGGGAGGCAAGAGCACAATGCAGAGTTCCAAAGACTGCCCATAGACTCAACTCTTTCCTAATTCTTAGCAAATGAAAACGTGAGGTTATCTTTGTGCGATGTCAACATATTATCATATCGAAATTTTTGTCATATTGAAATATATAGTTCTATTGAAAAATTTAACTTTGCTTCAAGGCTTACGACTCTTGGTTTTGTCAAAGTACAACCAAAAACTAAATTCCACATGTTGTTTTTTTTTTTTTGACAGTGTGGTGGTTTATTTTCATCTCTCTCTCTTTCTCTTTTTCTAAAAATAAACTTAGTATCTCCTTGCAAATAGTAAACTCTGACCTGGCAGGCTTGCAGTCGTGTGTTGGGTGGGGCCTGGAGAACATAAAGACTGTCAAGAAGAGATGATCCTGTAACCTCAAGTCAAACTTAGCCACAGGAAGAGGTAAGGTTTGTATTGTGTTACCAAGTTGGAAAACAACAAAACTGATATATATATTTTTAATGAAGTAAAATGGCCTCAAGGTGCAAATGAAGGTGTATTAGGTCTTCAGATAAAAAGTGACGTTAGACCAAGGAAGAGAGAGGAAGCCTAACCAGAGATGTATGCCAATCAGAAAGGAGAGAGAGAGAGTCCTTTGTTTGGCATGACGGCCATTTCTGTGGTGCAGAATTCACTGGCCTCTTTTTCCTGAGTCTGTGTCCTGGGGCCCATGGGTTGCTCCTCTTTGACATCTGTGTGCTTTCTCTTCAGCCTCCTCTTTAAATGGTGTCTCAGCAACTTCCTTGTCATGACACTTACTCTGCCTTCACTCTGTGTTAGAGTGCCTAGTTGGTGATTTGACTATGTCATGCTAACATGGGCAATCGCAAAGCTCTTTGAGGTCAGAGAACACTTCCTTTTGGTTTACTCCTCTATCAGCAGCATCTAGAAGAGTCTCATTAAATGAACATTTGTGAACTGAGAGAAGTTCCCATTCACGGTTGATGCTACCCCTTGACATTTATCCCGTGGGCTAACATAAATTCATAGTTTTTTTTTATCCAAATACCTCAACTGTCATCAGAATAGAAAAAAGTACTGGGTAATAACTCCGAGACTGAACACTGAAACCACCACAGAGCACAGGCGCATGCCTGGCTCCACTGTTTCTCTGGCAATTGTGTGCAATGGAAACCTCTGAAAGGAGAGACATTCTGCTTCACACTATCCAGTATTAGCCATGTGGACCAAAGGAGTGAAGTGTGGGTAGGGCAACTGAAAAAACAACTGAATTTTTAATTTAATTTCACAAGGACTTAATTTAAAGCAGCCACATATTCCTAATGACACAGTATTGGACAGCACAATCTAGCTGTGTGATCCAGAGCAACATGTCTTAATTTCTCTGTGCCTGTATATCCTTTCCAATGAAATGGAAATAATGATAGCACCTCATGATATTGATGTTAGAAATGAATGATAAGATGTAAAGCCCTAGGGTAGAACATGAGCCCTCAGTAATGGTACTATGGAGGGCAAAAGAGCCAGTTTTCAGTGACATTAAATCCTTACTCAGACGTGATAATAACGTGAATCTAACATACATTGTAGTATACAGAAACATAAGCACAGCCAAAGATTAAATTATATCAAATATGTGGTAAGTTTGATATCAGAGTAGAGTAAATAGAGGGAAATTTGGGAAGATATGCCAGCAAGTTGGAACGTGGCTATCATGCCACTTTTTGATGAAAAAGAAGTCACTATAGTAGACAAAGAACCATTTCAAAACAAACACAACAGGTATCTCTTTCAAGAAACTGTTACTGCAGCCTGTGTAATATCATAAGGGCTCCCTTGTATGACAGGCTTTATACAGAGAAGAATTTGCTTCCCCACATTTTTCCGTCACTTTCAATATTTACATTGAAAATACACTGAAGGGTCGGGGGAGGTGGTCAGTGGTTAAGAGCACTGGCTGCTTGTTTCAGAGGACCACAGTTCAACTCTCATCATCAAGGTGGCTCATAAGCACTTGCAAATCTGCTTCCAGGGATCCAACACCCTTTTTCTGGCCTCCTTGGATACCAGGAACGTGACTGTACACAGACATACATGCAGGCAAAACACTCATACACAGGAAATAAAATATAATTGGAGAAAGTATACCTGAGACGCTATCCATTTTTTATTTATAAATCGTATTTTGTTTTAAAATTTATGACAGAAAAAGACAAATAATATAGAAGAAAAATGATTATAAAATATCTCAATGGGTACACTTTATTATCGCCCTAAGTATCAACAACTGATGTTATTGTATTTTTAATGTTCCTTGAAATTTTAAAAAATACTTTTAGTATTTCTTTATTTTATGTTTATGAGTGCTCTGTCTTTATATACACCAGAAGAGAGAACCAGATCCCATTACAGATGGGTGTGAGCCACCATGTGGTAGCTGGGAATTGAACTCAGGACCTCTGGAAGAACAGTAGGTGCTCTTTACCCCTGAGCCATCTCTCCAGTGCCTGTTCCTTGAAATTTTTTCTATGACTTTGCATCATCTTTTTGTTAGCTTCTAAGCAGAATGTTCTTACCTTACCTATATAGGATTTATTTTCTTTCATTTATCAACTTCGTTTGACTTTGAGTTTTGTTTTAGTTTTGTCTTTCATGAGATTTTGAACTTCAAGCCGTGTGAAAAATAAAAGCAAGAGAAAAGAAAGGAAGAGGAAGGGGAGGAAGAAAAAAAGAAGGCGAGTGGGGAAAGAGAAATGGCAAGAGAAGAAAGAGGGGAAAGAAGGAAAAGGGGAAGAAGTGGAGGAGGAGGACAGGGAGGCTAAAGTTTCTTTGGCTCCTGGCTGCACTGTACTTGGCGGGTCCTTCTCGCACGGCCATTATACAAATGTCTGCAAATGCAGCAGGGACAGGGAAGACTGCTCAAGGGTACAGCTGCTTCTGTCACACGTTAGCCCATCTGCTTCGTGCCCTGAACTGTACACTCTGCGCCCTTTTTGTCTTTTGCTTTCGTCCTCTAGATCTCCGCACATTACTTGGCTCACAAATCTCACGGCTGTTGCCTTTGAAAGCTAAGAAAAGAACCTCTTCTGGAAATCTATTCAAAAACAAAGTTTATATTCAACCATGTTAAGGTTTGCTTGGTTCTAAAATGGTTTTATGTATTAAGGGCAAACTCACAAACCACAGGACGCACATACCTCATTTTAATGAAATACACATTTCTAGTGCACTTTTTCCCCTTGATTAAGGTGAGTCATTTAGTATACACATCATTCCATATTCAAGCACACAAGATATTAAAACATAATTAAGTTTGTTTCATGGTTCATCATTTAGAAACATGAAATTATAAATAGAATTTTGGAGCCTCCATTGGTCAAGCATTTGCTGTCAAGCCAGGCACTGTGAGTTTGATCTCTGGGACTCACGTAAATGGAAGGAGTGAACCAGCTCCTACGAGTCGGGAGTCCTCAGACTTCCACATGTGTGGCACACTTTTGCCACCCCTCCAAACAAAGAAGATGAAATAAGAAGAAAACAGGACTTATTTTCTCAGAGTTTACCTCCTACAAACATGATAAAATCTTTTGCATAGAGTCTTTTGATCTTTTCTCTAAGCAGAGCTGAGAAATTGTGTTTAGGGCAGGACTTTGGAGAGAGCTTTGGGTTGTGGCATGTCCCATACATGGAAGGATAGGCAAAGTCTGAAAGACAAGCATCCTTGGCTGTTAAATGTTACAATGACCTGCTTCACAGGGCACCGAATTCCCGTCCTGAGAAGCCACAGTATAAAAGTCACAAGAAGCTGTAACTGCTGACTACTACACTTCCTGTCCGAGCCCCCATGGTATAGACCCCAACCCCAAAAGAAGAACCAAGGGGACCACCCAGGGATGTTCACACCTTTCTGTTTTGTGCTTACTTCTGCCTGATCCCGAAATAGACTAAGACGGAAAGGAATGGCCTCACTCAACTTTTAAAAAAATATAACAGAATCATTAAATGGATAAATACAAAGTGCACACAGCTTCTTTTCGAGATTAAAAATGAAAGAAACGATTGAGGTCACCCAGGGTCTGTACGGAACAGCAAGCTAGCAGAGCCTCTACACATCACGCTGTTCTAGAAGCGCCTCCCTAGAATGATGGTGGTGATGACGACAGTGGTGACGGTGCTGTTGACAGCTAGTGGTCCAAAGTAAGGCAATGACCTTGCACCACAGAAGCCACCGCAGAAGCCACGTGCCAGGGATCATGCACTTATCTAGCATGAGCGGCTGCCTCCGCACTTCTCAGGAAAGCAGAATTCTTTACAGTAGGTGAAAAAGAACTAACCACAAAAAGATCATCAAGATGAGACAGTGTTTTAATCCTCCCCTCTTTCCTAATAACACATACACATGCAATGGGGGAAGATAATTAAATGAATGAATAAAAAACTGATGACTCGGGTACAGGTATTTTTCTGATCTCCGTTGATATTTTTGTGGTAAATTAAAAGAAATCTACTACATTCCATACGTCTGTCACTAGAAAAACAGTTTGTCTTAGACCCCGTGGGAGGCTGGTGTTTCTGAGTAGGCACTTCAGGTATCATTAGTTTGCTAACGTCATCCCACATCTCCCGACCTCTCCCTTTCAACAATGGCACAAACAGGGAGCTTTGAAACTTGAAGCCATAGCACTTCAGCTAAGCACAAGTCGAAAGGCTTATATTCTGGGAAGCAGGTTGAGCAGATAATTCTCCCAAATTTCTGTCAAACAAAACACCTAAGGCTTCTAGGTAAAAACATTCAAAATTAATTTTTAATGTGATTAAATTATGAGAAGAAAGAGGGGAAAGGTTTTTTGAATCTAGAGAGGTAATTAAGCATTAAAGCTGACATTAATTTAATAAATGATTATTAACGGTCAAGAGTTTGTCATATGGTTTTTTTATCATAGAAAAGTCTATTACAACAGGAAGCACATAAATAGAATGATAATTGGGAGCACTCATGTGTCACTTTGTAAAAATATGAATTGTTTCTAACATGCACAGAACAAGAACAGGATATATTCACTGTTAAATATAGTGAACATACAGTTAATAGTACACATATTTAATTTATCTAAGTCATGCAATTAAAGTATTGATAAATGTTTTAATGAAAGCAATCATGTTTTTTATGAACATCATTTTTACTTTATGCTCTGCTTGAAATGATTACATGTAATTCCTAATCAAAATGCTCAGGGACTGGAGAGATCACTCAGCAGTTTAAAGCACTCTCTGCTCTTCCGGGGGATCTGGGTTCGATTCCCAGCCCGGACCTGGAAGCTCACACCCATCTGTAACTCCAGTCTCAGGGGATCTCATATCTTCTAGCTTCAGTGGGAACCAGGACACTCCTGGTACACAGCCATCCACCCTGACGAAACACCTTCACACATGGCTTTATTGTTTTGTAATATATTTTAAAGTTAAAATATAATTACAACACGTTTCCCTTTATCCCTCAACCCCTCAACAGGCACTCAAATTTTTGTCCTCGTTTCCTCAGTTTCTACAATATTGGTCTTTATAATCTTACTTATATGTATGTAGTTCCACGGCTGACCACTTGATACTGGATAATCAACTAGATTTCTTCCTTTTTAGAAAACTATTTTCTTCTGCTCTCAGCAGTCCTTAGTTGGCCTGTAGTTCTTTGCCTGGGGCTGGGACCCCGCGGAGACTTCCCTCTTCCTATCAACAAGCTTGTTGGTGTCAACAAAGTTTCAGGTCCCATTTCGGTGGAGTTGAAGTAGTATGGGTATAGCACCCTCTCCCACCCCTGACATTTCTAATGATATCCTCCTCAAAAATATGACAAGAAGTAAGCAGTGGGGTTTTGTTTTTTTTAATTTATCTAATAAAAATTTGAAAGAAACTACAAAGTTAATCATTTTGGTAACAAAATAAGAAAGTCACAAAAGGCAGAGAAGGCAAAATCCAAAGGAAATTCAAGCAAAGAAGAAGAAAAAAACAAAAAACTCAAAGCGAAACTGTTGTCATAAATGAGAACACAATAGAGAAAAACAACAAACTTAAAATTGATTCTATCAATGAGAAAAATCAAATGAGTCGTGGCACAAATTGATCCAAAGAAAATCAAACCATGGGGCTGGAGAGATGGCTTAGCAGTTGGGAGCGCTGACTGCTCTTCCAGAGGACCCGGGTTCAATTCCCAGTGCCCACCTGAAGGCTCACAACTGTCTATAGTTCTAGGATCCACACCCTTACACAGATGTTTGTGCAGGCAAAGCATCAATGCACATAAAATACAAGTAACTAAATTATAAGAAAATCAAGACTCAATTAGCCCATACTACTATAATGCTAACGTTGTGAGTAGCTTTACAGCAGTAAATTTTAAAATGTACATAAATGGATACATTTTACAAAAATGCATCTGCATAAGATGAAAATTTCAAAATCTGAATGATTCTCTAACAACAGGAGAAATGTTAACAGTGGTTTAAAACCTCACAACAAAGAAATGGCAGCCTGGGTGACTATGAAAACTGCATTAAAACATTCAAGGACAAACTATTCCGGTCACACACAAGTTCCTTCAAGAAGCAAAAGAGAAAGATGCCTACTATGAATGTTACATAACCTTAACACCCACATTAAATAAAGGTGCCTTGACAAACACAGAAAAAGAGCAACTTTACCTGGGGAGACATTTTAAAAAATAGCCAATCATTAGAAGCCTAGTTTTATATAGTAAAGTTAACTTTAGGTTTTTTTTAAAGGTATGATTATTTCAACATTAGAAAACCTAGTGTCATAACATCATCTCATCAGGATATATTAATTAAAGAACTTAATCATCTCACTAAAAGCAGAAAACGTATTCAATAAAATTCAACATATACAATGAAGGAATATAAAAGAAGTTCTTTCATCTAATAATAGTGATTGCTAACAGTAAAAATCTATGACATATGTCACAGGGAAGAGTAAAACATTAAAATAATTTCCCTCAAAAACAGAGTTAATTTTTTTTAAAAAATGGATGAGTGTGTTAGTAATAAAACTACATCTTAAAGTTTTACTAACACAAACTTTGTTAAGTGTTAAACAAAACAAAAATGATGGATAAGCTAAATAGAGTAACTACAAAAGAAAATTTAAGATCTTCCTCATGATGTTAAATCCAAGCTTGATTTCCTAAAAGTCGTATTGTTTACACTGAACATGAGTTAACACTAACACTAACACATTTGAGGAATAAATACAGGACGAACTACCTGCTCATGTAAGCATAAGACTTAGCGAAGAAAAACTGATGTTAACCTCATGTAATGAGCTCAATATATCTACTGCAATTATAATTCCATCAGTGAAGGAATCCCTTGCAATCTTTAGGTTGTTTTTTTTTTTAGCTGTTTCATTAAAAATCAATTATTTAATAGGCAGAGGAAGGCATAGGCTTTGTCAAATGAACTTACATTGACTGCAGACTTTCTTCCTCTGTTCTACACATTAAATTTTGTCAAAAAAAAATCGAAGTGATCTCCCTGCTGTTCTGTGCAGTACACAGTTGGAGCATCAGAGTAGTTTCAGATTCCCCATTTGGTTCGTTCGGGTATAGAGATTTCTCAGTGGCCCTGGCATTGTGGTAGGGCGTCAAGGCTAATTGAAGGGGATTCTGGCAGGAATTAACCAGAATAAACTCTAAGTATGAAATGGAAAAGAAAGACAGAAAGAGTGCTTTTCCCCTTGGTGGTTTCATTTAGAGAATTGTCTGCCTAGGCTCCCAAAAAGATAAGACAGAAACCAACCAATGTTCAGGAACTGTTGTGGGGTAGGAAAAATGGAATGGAATTTATGCTTCCTTTGAGTGGCATTTAGAGGAGAAAGGGGGAACTCTCCCTGGCCCCCACTCCCACCACGGCCTTTTTTTTTTTTTTTTTTTTTTTTTTTGCCTGTGGCTAAGACTCATGTTCTGAGTTATCAAAGCTATTTATTCTTAATTTGAAAGTATCAAATATTTCTTAAGAGATGGAATTTCTAATTCCATTGTCTAAGTTTGCAAAACGTGATCCAGGTTTCTGTAGACATCTAAACTTAGTGCACAGCTTATAGCCAGCCACCCGGACTAAATTACTAGAGTATTGTAGTTCTGAATTCATTAACTGTTTTCCAGCTTTTCAGTGACTTGCCAAAATGTCCTGAAGAGGGAATGCTTTGTCAATTCCACCTTTAAAAAGATAGTCAACGGGAAGTCTCGGCAGCTTATTCAAAGTTCTGTCAGATCGTAAAAACTGGCTTCTCTGAATGTTAATACCAATGCAAGGAACTAAAAGAATATCCAAGGGAAGTAGACATGTTATGCAGGTAAGGGAGCTTCCCCTAGCACTCCCCACCCCACATTCTGATTAATTCTTCCTTCTTCTTTCTCAGATTCCACACACTCTTCCTCCTTCCAAGTGTTACCTTGAGAATAACTTCAATCAGAACGTGTTGGGAAGACCCCAGAAAAGGCCAAGTTCTGAAACACAGGAGAGGACAGGGCTGGAGCTCCCTCTAGAGACCGTCCTATTGGCAGTAGAGGGGTCCTCAGTCCGTCAACGAGGACTGGTTGGATGCTGACCTATCTCCTATGAGTTGCTCTCTTTGGAGAGCCCTTACAAACATGGAGGTTAGAAAGAACAGGGATTGTCTCACAATCTACAAGACACCTCAGCTGTGCTCACCGACATTCCCAGAAGCCAAATCGGATGGCGCATGCTTATTTGATCAGCATCCTTGCCAAATGCCAGTACTGTCATTGGTCACCACACAATGGATCTTGACCCTATGTGGAGCACAGAATAGTCACTTGTTCATTGTCCAACCCTTCTTTGGATCACAGCCAGACATGTAGTCATAGCACACTTACATCCTCATTTCACAATAACCTGATTTCCAAACTAAAATGGAGACACCATTTTACTTTTACATTTGCTTACTTTCAAAAAGCAAAATAAATGCAAGGAATTAACACGTTTCTGAATAACTGAATCTATATTTGGCCACATTTTCTGCTTTGCTTAGAAAAAAAAGATACAAAAATGAGAAACCCACTTTTTTATGTATCCATGTACATTGAGAATAGCACAGGAAAAAAAACCTTTTTATTTCTTCTTAAAATAGTTCCATTAAATGATGTTATTAGAGACAGAAGTATTCAATTTTGATTTTGATGACAATGAAGACTATCATTTGGAAGAGCTTAATATGAAAATACAACTGCTTAGGTCTTGAACAGTTTTTTTTTTTAATACCTCGCACAATTTTTAAACATGGCTTCCTTTTCCAAGTCTGTGCAGCCAAAGTTATGAAAAAACACACAATAATCTCCAAAAATACACCTTTTCCCCTGTGAGTTGTTATTCCAGACAAGTAAAATGGTAATGGGTAGACTTACTAAGAAAAACTTAAACTCTTAACTGAACATGCTTTGTTAGTAATGTGTGAAAAGCACAGTACAGGAATCACAATGGCCTTTTTATAATGCTCTACCACGTACCCACCATTTTCATTCTTAATCCTCAGAATGCGGTAGATCAATCACATGTGTGACTTAGTTGTTACCTTCTAGGTGACACACTGCAACTGTTTCTGCATACCAAATCCTGTGACTAAATCCTCCACTTCTGAGCATTTTGGTGACACGACAGTAAAGTTAGCTAATCAAAGCTTACTATAGGGTTCATTCAGGGTCCAGTTCCCCTGGGCATTGGTTCAATAGTCCTGAGATCACAAACAATAAACGTTCCTGTTCGGTCTCTTAGATTATGGATCCCCAGACCTGCCACCTATCTGTCAGGCTAGAATTGTTCCTTGTTTTCTTTCTGCTTTGATTTCACCCTACATTTGAAGTTTTCCTAGTATTTGACTTCTTGGTAAGCACACAGCAAAACATAAACAGCAGGTAAGCACACAGCAAAACATATATATATATATATATATATATATATATATGTTAATGTTCATAACTCTTTGAAAAAATTTTAAATCTTATGTAATTCTATAAGCCCAAGAAAAACGAAGCCCAGAAAATGAGGAACTATTTCAATGGCCAAAACAAACTCATTCTGCCAGTAAGTTACCTAGTCAGGTCGCCAATATTGGAGCCACATTCTTGGTCCCTTTCCTCACTTTAATTGCCCAAATTCTCTGTAATGGGGATTGCAATTTAACAACTATGTTCACCATGACTACTTTCACGCCACCCAGAAGCAACTTTGTCAGGAACACGTTTTTGTTTGATGTGAGACAAAAATGGAAGACCCTGAACCAGTAATACTGACTTTCACCTTTGACGGTGAGAATTCAGAGTAGGAGGCGTCAGAAGTGTGACCACCCAGCTCTGGGTGAAGGAAGTGAAAGGAGTGGACTAAGGGGTACCTCATACTTCCTAACTCAGAGAATGTGGGTGTCTGTAAGCTTCCCTATGAAGAACAATTGCTTTCTTTCATGGTGATGCAGAACGATGGAAGTAGACACTGAAGCCATGTGAAAAATGCACACTAAGTTGTGAGGTAAAGGAAACCAGTAGGAACTGCACTGCTGTAAGAATCAGATGTATGTCAGTCTCAATTTTCCTAAGATACTATGAACGAGATTTCATTTCTCTTCCACTCAATGGCAGTATACTGACGCCATACAGAATAGTCTGGTTTTGGATCAAGTCATGTATTAAATCTACAACTTTGAACAATTCTAAAACTCATCTAAAAATGGCCATAGTGATGCCAACTTAGGATTCCCGTGTGGGCTGAACTTAACAAACATAAGGTTTTGAAACAATAAGTGCTTAGCAGTATATAACATGTCTTTATTAAAGGAAAGAGAAGGGTGTGCTGACTAACTTTTCAACATCCTTACAATTTGGAGAAGCCTGTGAGTCTATATCTGTTTGATACTAGGTTATGTACATTTGTTTAAGTGGATTTTTTTTCAAAAGCTATGTTGTTGCTCAAGGAGAGATTGTATGACAATTTTGTAACATAGTCAATAAAACTCCAACTGGGGAAATAATTCTAATTTTCAAAATCTAGTTGAGGTATATAACAATAAAAACAGTAAGTTAAGATGAGAAAAGAATACCAAAATAAAATGTCAAATTTCTTTTTTTAATTTTTTTGTTTTTAATATAGTGAAAATGACCATATTGCCAAAAGCAATCTACAGATTCAATGCAATCCCCATCAAAATACCTTCACAATTCTTCATAGACCTTGAAAGAAAAATACTCAACTTCATATGGAGAAACAAAAAACCCAGAATCTCCAAA
>JAQQSO010002605.1:0-14238 GCA_028658305.1 Pachyuromys duprasi | reverse complement strand
AGAAGATCAGGGATTTCCGGTGGTTTGTTATTGTTTGTGGTTGTCTCAGTTGAACTCTTTTGTGGGCTCTGTGTGTCCGGCTTCGTGCTCTGTGCTAGAAGCTGTGAGCACTGCAGGCTGGTCACCCCTCTGGTCAGTCTTTTGAGATGTCAGCTGGGGTCTTTGCGCTTACCCCTGGCTTGTTGCTAAGGGCTCTCCCCTGGAATGGAGAGAGCCAGGGGCTGTGCAGCACGGTCTGAGATGATATTTGGGGCACACACAATGGGTTTGGGTTGGTGTGCCTCCACTGAATGCAGGCCTGTCTGAAATGGTGCCCGAGGCCTTCTCTGTCTGTCCTGTGGACACACACAGGGACTGGAGTTTTTGCTGGCGGGCGCATGCCGTGTTGGCCCTCAGTGTGCGGTCTGGTCAAGATGGTCCCCGGACTTTGTCAGTCTGGGGTGGCTCCTGCTCCGTGCACGTCTGCTGCGCACCCGTGGGTTGAAGCAGAACTCAGGTCCCTCCCAGACTTGCCCGCGGACTGGTGAGCCCGCAGAGTGCAGACTGGTCAAAACGGTCCCCCACCTTTCTCAGACTGGGGTGGTTCCGACGATCGGTGCGTGCCTGCTGCACACCCGTGGGTTGAAGCAGAACCCGGGTGCAGTGTGCGCTCGCAGGGCACAGTTCAGTGAAAACTGTACCCGGTTCCTCCTCAGACTGCCCACGAGACTGTGTGATCCAGTCTATTATGGCCGGTGCGGGCGCCCAGCGCGCTGGTCACCCGAAGATTTTTCCGGGGAATAACTGGGTGTCCCTAGGGTTTTCCCACTTGATTTTCTCACCGTGGGAGTTCTGCTCACCTGGCAATCACGAATGCTGGTGATTTAGGTCCAAGAGTTCAATCTCCTGGTCGCTGTGTTGTTTCTGCTCTCCTACTCCTCAGACACAGTGTCCTCTCGTGGCAGCCATCTTGGATCTGAGAATGGCAATTTTTACTATGTTAATCCTACCAATCCACAAGCACGGGAGAACTTTCCATCTTCTGATATCTTCTTCAATTTCTTTTTTCAGAGATTTGAAGTTTTCTCAAACGATCTTTGACTTGCTTGGTTAGAGTCACCTCAAGGTACTTTATGTTATTAGTTGCTATTGTGAAGGGTGTTGTTTCCCTAATTTCTTTCTTGGCCCTTTCGTCTTTAGTGTATAGGAGGGCTTCTGATTTTTTTGAGTTGATTTTGTATCCAGCTACTTTACTGATGGTGTTTATCAGTTGATGGAGTTCTCTGGTTCAATTTTTGGGGTCACTCATGTATACTAACATATTATCTGCAAATAGGGATACTTTACTATGTTTAGGTATGTGCCTTGTATCCCTGATCTCTCCAGGACTTTAAACATGAATGGATGTTGGACTTTGTCGAAAGCTTTTTCGGCATCTAAGGAGATGATCATGTGGTTTTTCTCCTTCAGATTGTTTATATGGTGGATCACATAGATGGATTTCTGTATATTGAACCACCCCTGCATGCCTGGGATGTAGCCTACTTGGTCATGGTGGATGATATCTTTTATGTGCTCTTGGATTCGGTTTGCAAGTATTTTATTGAGTATTTTTGCATCAATGTTCTTAAGAGAGATAGGTCTGAAGTTTTCTTTTTTGTTGGGTCTTTGTGTGGTTTAGGTATCAAGGTGACTATGGCTTCACAGAATGAGTTTGGTAATGTTCCTACTGTTTCTATTTTGTGGAATAGTTTAGAGAGAATTGGAGTTAGCACTTCTTTGAAGGTCTGGTAGAATTCTGCACTGAATCCATCTGGCTCAGGGCTTTTTTTGGAAGGGAGACTGTGGATGACTTTTTCTATTTCCTTGTGGGATATAGGTCTGTTCAATCTTTCTACCTGATCTTGACTTAATTTAGGTAGATGGAATCTATCAAGAAAATCATCCATTTCACTTAGATTTTCAAATTTTGTGGCATATAGGTTTTTGTAGTAAGACCTAATGTTTGTTTGGATTTCCTCAGTGCCTGTTGTTATGTCCCCCTTTTCATTTCTGATTTTGTTAATTTGAATTGTTTCTCTCTGCCTTTTTGTTAGTTTGGCTAAGGGTTTGTCTATGTTGTTGATTTTCTCAAAGAACCAGCTCTTGGTTTCATTGATTCTTTCAATAGTTTAATTTGTTTCTAATTGGTTGATTACAGCCCTGAGTTTGATTATTTCCAGCCATCTGCTCCTCTTGGGTGTATCTGCTTCTTTTTTTTTTTTTCTAGGGTATGTTGTGTTTTCATTTTCATTGAATTCTAGGAAGTCTTTAATTTCTTTCTTTATTTCTTCCCTCACCAAGCTGTCATTGAGTAGCAAGTTGTTCAGTTTCCATGTATGTGCAGGCTTTTTGCTGTTTCTGTTGTTGTTGAGTTCCAGCTTTAGATCGTGATGGTCAGATAGGATACAAGGGATTATTTCAATCTTCTTATATCTGCTGAGTTTTGCTTTGTGAACAACTATATGGTCTATTTTGGAGAAGGTTCTGTGTGGTGCTGAAAAAAAGGTGTACTCTTTTGATTTTGGATGAAAAGTTCTATAGACATCTATTAGATCCATTTGATTTAGGGTCTCTGTGAGTGCCCTTGTTTCCTTATTTTGCTTCTGACTGGATGATCTATCTCTTGGTGAGAGTGGAGTGTTGAAGTCTCCCAGTATTAAAGTGTTGGGATCTATGTGAGATTTCAGCTTTAATAATGTTTTATTTACAAATGTAGCTGGTCTTGTATTTGGGGCATAGATGTTCAAAATTGAGATGTCCTCCTGTTCGGATTTTCCTTTGATGGGAAAGAAGTGCCCCTACTCATCTTATTTTATTAGTTTTGGTCTAAAGTCTATTTTATTAAATACTAGGATCGCTACCCCAGCTTGTTTTCTGGGTCCATTGCTTGAAACACATTTTTCCAGCCCTTTTCTCTGAGGTAGTGTTTATCTTTGTTGTATAGGTGTGTTTCTTGAATGCAGCAGAATGTTGGATCCTGTTTCTGCAACCATTCTGTTAGTCTGTGTTTATTGGAGAGTTGAGTCCATTAATGTTGATAGATAATAGTGACCAATGACTGTTCGTTCCTTTTATTGTGGAGTTGCTTTTTTTTTCTTCTTTTAATTTTTGCTGAGAGATTGTCTGTATCCTATATTTTCTTTGATGTAGTTGTTTTCGTTGGATTGGAGTTTTCCTTCTAGTATCTTCTGTAGGGCTGGGTTGCTGTGTAGATATTGCTTAAATCTTGTTTTTTCATAGAATATTTTGTTTTCTCCATCTATGTTGATTGAAAGCTTTGCTGGGTATAGTAGTCTTGGTTGGCAACTGTGTTCCCTTAAAGACTGCATGACCTTTGCCCAGGCCCTATGGCTTTCATAGTTTCTGATGAAAAG
Source organism: Pachyuromys duprasi (assembly GCA_028658305.1). Taxonomy (NCBI): domain Eukaryota; kingdom Metazoa; phylum Chordata; class Mammalia; order Rodentia; family Muridae; genus Pachyuromys; species Pachyuromys duprasi. The sequence goes on along the minus strand of JAQQSO010002605.1, from coordinate 10,843 downwards.
TCTGTTGTGATTCTGATAGGTCTCCCTTCATATGTTACTGGACCTTTTCCCCTTGCTGCCTTTAATATTTTTTCTTTGTTTTGTAGGTTTAGTGTTTTGACTATGATGTGACGAGAGGTATTTCTTTTCTGATCTAATCTATTTGGTGTTCTTTAGGCTTCTTGTATGTTTATGGGCATTTCTTTTTTTAAGTTGGGAAAATTTTCTTCTATGATTTTCTTAAAAATATTTTCTGGTCCTTGGAGCCTGGAGTCTTCTTTTTCATCTATTCCTATTATTCTTAGGTTTCATCTTTTCATGGCATCCTTGATTTCTTGAATGTTTTGTGTTTGGAACTGTTCTGATTTTAGTTTGTCTTTGAGTTAGAAAACAGTTTCATCAAGTGTATCTTCAGCTCCTGAGATTCTCTCTTTCATCTCTCGTATTCTATTGGTGATGCTTACCTTTGTGGTTCCTGATCTTTTCTCTAAGTTCTCCAGGTCCAGGTTTTTTCTGTTGGGGTTTTCTTTATAGATTCTAATTCTATTTTCATGCTTTGCACCATTTCCTTCATCTGATCGAAGGTGGCTCCTATTTTTGTGTTTATTTCCTCTCTATTTGTTTCTAATTGTTCCTTTACGTGGGCCATTTTATTCTTTTGAATTTCTTTGAGAACTCTGTTCGTTTCCTCTTTTTGTTCCTGAATTAACTGGATAATCATAGCTTTAAAATCATTTTCCAGAATTTCTGCTGAATTAAAATATCCATTAGTTTTTGGTTATTCTGGTGGTGCCATGGTGTCCTGTTTTTGTTGGGTGAGTTCTTATGTCGTCCTTTGGTCATTGCTTATATATAATCTCTGTTTCTTCCTCAAGTCTGACCTTTGGACTGGAATCATGTTACTGTGGTGTCTGTAGAATTCTTCAGGAAGATCCATGGGTACCAGAGATTTGAGAGTGTGTGTTGTTCCTGAGCAGGTTTCCTTGATACTCGGTGGTCTACAGACTTAGGTGGGGTCAGCAGACTAGACTCTGAGGTCTGCAGCTGGCGCTGTGGGCATGGCACGTGTTCAGTTGTGGACTCTCTGCACCTGGCCCAGAGTTTTGTGCTGGAAGTTGGAAGCCCAGCAGGATGCACTTTGCTCCCTAAGTTGGGAAGCACTATCTGCTTCCTCAGCAACTACCCCCTAAGACAAGGCTGTGAGGGAATGCTGGAGATCTGTGCTTGGAACGTGCCGCCTGTGCTCCTTGCAAGTTGCTGTGTGCACTGCGGGCTGCCTCCTCTGCTTCACTGCTGTTAGGGGTACCTCCAATGTTGCTTTCCTGCTGGCTGTGGCATCAGCCCCCTGCTTCCTCTGCTGCAGACTTGGCTAAGTCTGCTGCTACTTCTTTCCGTTGTGAGGAAGTGCCCAGGAATTGATTCCCCAGGAGAAGTCCATGGAGATGACCACAGTTGACCTGTGTCCTATTGGACTCAGATCAGGTTTTGTGCCCCGTCTCCCCGGGCTTCTCGTATGGTTGTTTTGGGTTCTACAGCCCCTGGATTCACCAATTCGGGGACAGGAAAACCCAGGGTCTGGTGCTCTAGGTTGCACAGATCTGTCTGTGAAGCGTAGGTGGTGCTCCAATAGGTCTCTGGGCTGACCGTGAGCACTGGCCAATATAGGGGACCTTTGCCAGGGAGATTCTGGGTACACTAGTTCAGTCCCTGTTTGCTTCCTTCCCTTTGGGGTTTTCTCCTGACCGGGCACCACAGACCCTGATACTCTGGGGTACACAGTTCTTTTGTGACCGAGAGTTGGGCGCACAGCACATCTCTGTGTGTCTCCGTGCTCAGAGGTGGAGGCTAGTTCGGAGATGGCTTGTGCGAGCCCGCCGTTCTGAGAGAAATTTTCCCTGGGAAGGGTGGGGAACTTAGGTCAGTCCCATTTCCTTCCTTCCCTGCGGGTTTTTCTCGCGACTGGGACTCAGCCTGGGAAGGGGATCAGGTCATGCAGGCGTGTGATTCTGGTCTGGCGACTGGCTGCCTGCGCGACCAGGGATCTCTTCTGGGTTCTGGCTGGGTGTCCTGGGAATGGACCAGGCTGGTTCCCACACCTTGGGGCTTCCTCTCACCTGGGAAACTGGATTGCTGTTGTTTTAGGGCCCAGAGTTCAGTCCCTTGGTTGCTGTACCAAAAATGTTCTGTAGCTCAGAAGCAGAGTCCTCCTGGCGCCGCCATCTTGTCCGAGTCCTCGATGATACCTTTATGAGGAATTCTTCCTCCAAGCACCTGGTCCCTCTATTTCATCTGTACTGTCTTAGATCACATTGATGTCTGCTGTTGCCTTAACCACAGCCATTCATATTTACCTGTAACCATCTTCATTCAGTAGCCCTTTAGTACCACTTGGCAAGTTCTTTGCCCACACCACCAGTCTAAATTTCTTTGAAAAAGTTCAAGGTCTTTTCATTGCTTGCTTTCAGCCTTGTTTTTCCCAATTTACCTGATTTTCTTCTTCCTCCAAGAGGAAAGACCCTTCTTTTACTGTTCCCTAACTCCATGCCCCTTAAATGTTATGTCTCCAAATTTTCTGGGCTGGAATACTCCAGTTTTTCAGCTTTCATGCATACAGTGTGTTTGTTAAGACACGTTTTTTCTTTTAATTTTTATTAATTACATTGTATTCACTTTGTATCCCCCATACACCTGTCCCTCCTCCCCTCCCAATCCCATCTTCCCTCCCCCTCCTTCTCCACACATACCCCTCCCCAAGTCCACTGATAGGGGAGGTCTTCCTCTCCTTCTTTCTGATCCTAGTCTATCAGCTCTCATCAGGAGTGGTTGCATTGTCTTCCTCTGTGGCCTGGTAAGGCTGCTCCCCCATCAGTGTGAGGTGATCAAAGAGCAGGCCAATCAGTTCATGTCAGAGGCAGTCCCAGTTCCCATTACTATGGAACCCACTTGGACATTGAACTTCCATGGGCTACATCTGTGCAGGGGTTCTAAGTTTTCTCCATGCATGGTATTTGGTTGGAGTATCAGTCTCAGGAAAGACCTCTGTGCTCAGATTTTTTGGTTCTGTTGTTCTCCTTGTGGAGCTCCTGTCCTCTCCCTATCTTACTATTCCCCACTTCTTTCATTAGATTCCATGCACACTGCCCAAAGGTTGGCCATACGTCTCAGCATCTGCTTTGATAGTCTGCAGGGCAGCGCCTTTCAGAGGCCCTCTGTGACAGGCTCCTAGCTTGTATCCTGTTTTGTTCTTCTGATGTCCATCTGCTTTGCCTTTTTGGTGGGGGATTGAGCATTTTAGCCAGAGTCCTCCCTCTTGATTAGTTTCTTTAGGTGTACAGATTTTAGTAGGTTTATCCTATTTTATATGTCTATATGAGTAAATATATACCATGTGTATCTTTCTGCTTCTGCGATAGCTCACTCAGGATGATCCTTGCCAGTTTCCACCATTTACCTGCAAATTTCATGATATCCTTGTTTTTTATTGCAGAGTAATATTCCATGGTGTAGATGTACCACAATTTCTGTATCCATTCCTCAGTTGAGGGACATTTGGGTTGTTTCCAGCTTCTGGCTATTACAAATAAAGCTGCTACAAACATGGTTGAACAAATGTCCTTATTGTGTACTTGAGACTCTTTTGGATATATGCCTAGGAGTGGTATAGCTGGATCTTGAGGAAGTGCTATTCCTAGTTGTTGAAGAAGTACCAGATTGATTTCCAGAGTGGTTATACAAGTTTCCCTTCCCACCAGCAGTGGAGGAGCGTTCCCTTTTCTCCACAATCTCTCCAGCATGTGTTGTCACTTGAGTTTTTGATTTTGGCCATTCTGATGGGTGTAAGGTGAAATCTCAGGGTCGTTTTGATTTGCATTTCCTGATGGCTAAGGACGTCGAGCATTTCTTTAAGTGTTTCTTTGCCATTTGATATTCCTCTATCGAGATTTGTTTGTTTAGCTCTGTTCCCCATTTTTTAATTGGATTACTTGATTTGTTGCTTTTCAACTTCTGTAGTTCTTTATATATACTGGATATTAACCCTCTGTCAGATATAGGGTTGGTGAAGATTCTTTCCCAATCTGTAGGCAGTCCTTTTGTTTTGATGACAGTGTCCTTTGCTTTACAGAAGCTTTTCAGTTTCATGAGGTCTCATTTATTGATTGTTGCTCTTACAAGAAACCCAGAATTGCTAAAACAATCCTCTACAATAAAAGATCTTCTGGAGGTATCTCCATCCCTGATATCAAGCTGTAGTATAGAGCAACAGTAATAAAAACTGCATGGTACTGGCATAGAAACAGAATGGTGAATCAATGGAACTGAATAGAAGACTGAGAAATAAACCCACACACTTATGGACAACTGATTTTTGACAAAGATGCCAAAACCATACAATTTAAAAAAGACAGCATCTTCAACAAATGGTACTGGTCTAACTGGAAGTGTACATGTAGAAAAATGCAAATAGATCCATACTTATCACCCTGCAGAAAACTAAAGTCCACATGGATCAAAGACCTCAACACAACACTACACACATTAAATCAGTTAGGAGAAAAAGTGGGGAAGAGCCTTGAATTCATTGGTACAGGAGACAACTTCCTGAACAGAATACCAAGACATGTTTTTTTGCTTACCTCATGATACAGCTATTCCATGTTTGTCTTCATCACTAGAGCACCCACTTAGAAACAGACTCAAGCATTATTTAGTTTTTTGTGTGTATGCCTTTCCCCATCATATACACAGCCTACCTAGCAAGCCAGCTTGCATGTGTACTAAGCTGTCTGAACACTTTTTTTAGTAGACTTGGGAAGGGCAAAACATTATTTCCAATTAAGACTACTAGCAAGCCTTGCTGACTGAATTTCATTTATTAAAAGGCTGGCTATCTACCAAAACCATATAAGTCTTAAGGTCAGTCACACATTAAGAATAGCTTATAGTGTCAATGTGTACCTTAGAGATAACTCTGTATTTGATAGTTGTTAGGTTTGTCATCATTTCTCCTTTTTCTCCCTGAGCCAGGAGGAGAACTCCATAGAAACTGAAACTGAAAAGACACAGGACTCCAATCACTGTCATCATCTTTTATTTCTTAGTGTGAAGCTGGGTAAATGGAGCTGGATGGGAATAAATCACACTTCACATTAGTGGTCATGGATCAGTTCCTCTGCCTTTAGAAACAGTTCTTTCCCCTTACTTTATTAAAGCATCACTTGCCTGGGAAGGAGACACCTGACCTTTACCTTTCCATTCTGGACTCATTTGGAGATGTTTGGTTTTTTTTTTTTTTTATCTAGAATATCACCAGTTATTAGAAAACTAGTTTGCTTGATGTTTGATGCCTGGGCAACTCTATCTGTCACAGAAATAGTACCCATGCACTCATCACTCTTAATTTTCCTCTCAAAGTAGCAGGTAGGTGCCTGGCATTGTATAATGCTGTTATCATCCCCTGAGTACAGAGTAAAAATGAAGGAAGCTTATTTTCACCTAATATTTCTGCTCTTCCGTGTCTCTAAAATATACTTCCTACCAGGCTGTTGTCATGGCCACTTGTTCTTTATCTCTTATAGTATCGAGATGCCCTTTACAAATTCATGGTGGACACTGCTGTGCTTTTAGGAGCTAATAGATCTCGAGCTGAACATGACATGAAGTCAGTGCTTAGATTGGAAATTAAGATAGCTGAGGTAAGTCTTAGATACAACTTTTCTTCTTCTTTCCTTTTTTAAAAAATGCACTTTTCTTTTTCTTAGTTTGTAAACAATACATGCTGAATGAACAGATACATTACAACCAAATGGTAGCCTTCTGTGTCATTGCCTTTTGGATCCAAAGAAGCAAAAGGAACCACGAGAGGAATTCAGAGCTCCTCATTCCTTCCACTTCTCTGGTTTAAGCCTATTCGATGTCTATGTACTACTCCATTGTGGTTGAAAAATGCCAGCAAGGAAATCTGTTTTCCCAGAGAATTTCTTAGATGGCTCAAATAGAAGACAGATGTTCAATAAATACTGATTTCATTGAAAGTTGGGTTTCCTTTTTTCTGGTGCTGGGGATTGAATGCAGAGGTTCACACATGCTAAGTATATATGCTGTCACTAACCTACCCACCTAGTCCTAGAAGGGAATTTTAATCCAACTTTTTTTTTGTATCATCCCTACTCAGAGTGACTATGATAAAATTTGAGCTCAGAAAAGTTTATCAAGATTGGATATGAAGTTTTATTCAGAAAACTGTATAGGGCACACTTTAAACTTTAAAGCTGCCTTGCAGGTGCTACATTGTATCTATCATTCTTTAATTTTACATTCTTTCATGTTTTTTTTTCCAAGACAAGGTCTTACTCTGTAGCTGCAGTTATTCTGGAACCCCCTAGGTAGATAAGGATGCCTCTGCCTCCCAAAGTGCTGGGATGAAAGGTGTGTGCCACCATGCCCAGTGGTGCCTGTCCTTATATTCCCTTTTCTTTTGTATTGCTTTAATGATTGTCACTGTGTTATATACTGTATTCTGAGTAAATCACCTTAAATTCTTTCTGTCTCACATTAGAGACAAAAAGGGGCAGGGGAGTGAAAACCAATTTGTTGAAGAATTATAAATCTTAAATAGTTAGCCTTATTTATAAAATGACTGCTTTCTGGAAGAACCAATGTATTAAATCCCTAAATGTTCTGATATCCAGAGAGAATAAATATGATGACATTTGCTAGTGGAAGACCTTGGCAATCTTTTATAATGGAAGCTGCTACAATTCTGAGGTCCAAGTGTTTATTGGTTTTGTGTTCTGTAAACAGGTGGTGTTATTTTGAGATATGGAGTCAGCATGAAGGGTAGGGTTGAGGAATTAGTTCTCCCCTTACAGTGATGATATCCACTCCGAATGATATCTTTCTCCAAATTCCTACTCACAACACAAAGGTTCTTTTTAGAGGCTGGGCTGATGGCTCAGTAGGTAAAGCACTTTCATACAAGCATGAGGAATGAGATTTGAGTTCCCAGAACCCAGGTAAGGCCAGGAGTAGTGGTATACATGTGTAATTTCAGTGCTTCTACTTTGAGGTAGGAAGCTCATGGACCAGATAGCCTGGTAGTACAGTAGCAGACAAAAAAGGACTCCTTCAAACAAGGTAGAAAGTGAAAACCATTGCCCAAAGTTGTCCTCTGACCTTCATACATGCACTGTGCACATGGATGCCCTCCCAGTTCAGTTTTGAAAACACTTTTTATCAAGCCTGTTCTATTTTAGGGCTTATCATACTGTCCTTTTCTTAAGATTTCTCTCTCTCTCTGTCTTTCTACTTCACTCTATATTAAGACAAATTCTTAATGAGCCCTAACATCACTTTACAATGTTTATTACTGCATGTCACTTGAAGGGTGTAAAGACTATTGCGGATATGCCTATAAGACATGTCTAAGGGCTGTCTGGAACCTGGATTCACTTTCCAAGCAAATAGTAGTCCCAGAGTACTAATTTGAGCTGAAGGTGTGATAAAAATCATGGAATGCTGTGCCTCAAGCCAGAGAGTTAGACCGAAAAGGAACCCGAAAACAGCTGGTCTGAGGTTGAGAGGGTAAATGAAGTGACAAATACATTGTTTGGAGGGGAGCAGTTGCTAGAGAGCTGAAGACAGCTTTGAGGCCAAAGGGCTTCAAACTGGAGTTGAGAAAGGAGAGGGAGGGTGGAAGAGACAGGCAGAAATCCTCTGAGGCCATGATTCAGGATTCAAAAACAACAAGGAAATGGTGAGGGACTTGTCTCCTCTCTCTGATGGGAAGTAGGGAGGGAGACTTTAATGTACAAGAGCACTTCAAAGAGTGAGGCAATTGCTTGCCATTCAGCTCCTGTGATTTTGCCTTAAAATATGTATAGTATGTGGATTTTTAGCCTGTTAGGAATAGTCCTCTCTTTCCCTTTGTCTTTATGTGACTAGGCATATCCAATATTACTGGCATACATAGTCTTATCAAAGTTTCTGAGGCTGAGGAGGGGGAAAAAACCATCATCAAATCCAAATAAGTAAAACTAGCTACAAAATATTCCTCTACTCTACCCCTGTCTGAGACACTGAACAAAGAGAGAGAGAGGACTTGTCTTTGCAGTGACACTGGTGATTGGTACCAAGCAGAATTCTGTTGCAAAGACTTGTTAGAGAAAATAAACCTCAGGCAAAGTCTTAAATCAGTCCAAGCCATGGAGATGGTCAGAGGCAGGAGGTATGAGGATAAGAATGTTGTAGGTGAGTTAGGAGATGGCAAGATGAATGCAAGGGAATAGAAAGAGAAAAGGCCCTGAAGGAAGGTGATGATGTGGGGAAGGGAGCTATGGTCATCTGCAATGGAACTGTTGAAGACGACTCTTGAGGCAGAGTCATTGTTGAAGTTCTTGAATTAAATATGGTAGAGACTAGCAGCTTGTGAAACACCTACAGTGGGAAATGTGAAGGTCAGAGAAAATGACCACAGGTACCAAAAATATGCACATTGCTTTCTTTTTGTTATTGACCATTTTCCCCTAGAGGTAAGGAGTTGAAGTCATTGTCAGGGGACAGTAGGTAAACTTGGAATGTTGACTTTAATTGTGCAACTTCAGCTTGACTGTCAAAATTGAGCCAGTAATTGACTTGGCCCATTCACATAGTAGAGGAAAGGGGCATTCTGGGAACTTTTTGTACTAGGGACAATATTTGTCATTGAAGAGGACATATAAGTTTCTTTTTATTTTCTTAATCCTGCTTAAAATGCTGTTTTTTAAAATTTTTCTCTACACAGCTAGGCATCACACCAAAGTCTTGAAAAAGTTGATAATCATATACAGATGTTTGGCACACGTGAAAAGCAGTCAGCCAATAATAAATGATTCATTTGAAAAAAAATAACCCAAATTTCTTTTTGACAGATAATGATTCCACATGAAAACCGAACCAGTGAAGCCATGTATAACAAAATGAACATTTCAGAGCTCAGTGCTATGATTCCCCAGGTTGGTGAAAACTCTCCAAAAAAAAAATCTGTTTCCTAGTATTTTTCCAAGAGATTCTATTTCATCTGTGTACAAAAGTTGGCCTTGTAAATCTTACTATTCATTATTTTGATTATCATCATTGTTTTCAAAGCTATCACATAAAATATCCGTGTGGAATTTTTTCCCTTGCAGGGAATACAAAAAATTTTCCGATAGTGGCTTAAAACGGTAAGGTCACTTTCTTACAACACAGCCGTGGGCAGTAGTTAGTATTGGTCCAGCTGTTTAACACTGTACAGGTTTCACGTTTACATTTCACTCTTCATTTTGATAATATGCTTACAAAGTAAGCACTGTTGTTCCACACTGGTGCAAGGAGAAGGGGCAAGAACTGAGCATCCCATCTGACTTATTTGTTTTTATCAGGGTAAACAGAAAAGGCCTTTTACAAAATATTCCTGAATGGCTTGCTTTTAATTTTGAGGAGAATTGTGTCATGTGACAATCCTTGCTGTGGTGTAAGAGGCTGGGAAGTGGGTGCCAGGCAAGTAACAGGTTTTCATGTTCAGTAGTGGAGGCAGACAAGGGGGAAAAGAGTTGGAAAATGGCCTTTACAGAAGCTAGTACAAAGAACCAAGCAGCATTTTTGAAAAGACACACGGTGATGCTCAATAGAATGGAGATATTTTATCCTGTTGTGATATATTTTCCCTCCTCAAATAAAAGACACTGCACAGAGGAGAAGACCAACAGTGTGCAGAGGCATCTGTGTCTCTGTTTAGGAGAAGGGGGAAATATGAGAGTTGGAGGGAGAGTATTGAGGGAGGGAATGCAGGGGATTATAGGAGTGAGCTAAGCTAGAAGAGATGAGCATGGGGTGAGGGAGCAAGACAGAAGGTGGAAGGAGAAGAAGGGAACAGCTGAGGGAGTGCATCATATACTAACACACGAGAGTGTCTATTTTTCCAGAAGTCTGTGGTTCAGAACACAGGCTCCATTTTTAATAAAGGCCCTAAATCTGAATGCCAGTGATCTGACTTTGGCTACTGGATAAGCAAGTGATGGGTAGTTACATCTTTAATGATTTGGCCAGAATGGATTATGCTCACTCAGCCTGATTTATTTGAATGCCTTTCCTCTTACTTGCTACCTTAACATAGGTTTCATATTTTTTCTCTATCCTCAGTTTGACTGGCTGGGCTACATCAAGAAGGTCATTGATACCAGACTCTACCCACACTTGAAAGACATCGGCCCCTCGGAGAATGTGGTGGTCCGTGTCCCACAATACTTTAAAGATTTGTTTAGGATATTAGGCTCTGAGAGGAAGAAGTAAGAACTTTATGTGCATTTTACTGTGGCTTTTGTTTTCTCTTTAAATTAGAACAGCCTCTATTTTTCATGTGCTTTGAAAATTGCTTTTCAAGAAAGTTACAGCAAAACAGTCATAGGGAAAATGACAGTGCCCTTTGTGATAAATTGGGCTACATCATTGCCTGGGCAAATACACAATGTTTTTGCACTGTATTTGCCCCAATTTCTTATTTCTCCATACTGTTCTCTCTGAAAATCAAAATTGTTTATTAGTTTAGGAAACTAGTTAGTAATGACATTATTTCCTGAGATTTCTATATAACACTTTTCCTCCACAGTTCATTCTTGATTTTTTTGTTGTTGTTGATGATTTTATTTCTTTCTATTTATTTTTTTTTTAGGCAGTAGGTCATTTTCTGGCAACAGACTAAATTACCTATGTTGAAAAGATAAGACTACTTTGAGAGCTATAGGAAAGTGAATGGATGAAATTTAAGGATGATAATGTTTTTCTTTTCTTTTTTTTTAATTTATTTATTTTTATCTCAGTCACAGGTTAGGTACTTTGAATCCCAGGC
>JAQQSO010002604.1:0-14239 GCA_028658305.1 Pachyuromys duprasi | reverse complement strand
CTAAGTAACCCACGTTCTCTCCAGATGGCAGCATGGGAGAGAAGAATATGAAAAGCATATTTACAGTCTGTATAGATATTAAGGGATTGTCCCTGGGCTATATGGAAAGCGTGGGTAAGAGCTATTAATTCGGCCTGTTGATTAGTGGTGTGGGAAGGGAGGGCTTGTGCCTCAACCATCTGAGTATCCGACACTATGCCATCACCTGCTTTTCCAGCTCCCTTATGTACAAAGGAGCTGCCATCTGTATATCAGGTATAGACCACCTGAGGTAAGGTGCCTTCCTGTATGTGTGAGGGGTGGGGGGCAATACTTCCTCTAAAGTTTCAGTGCAAGAGTGAGATGGGGAATAGTCAGAGTTAGGTGGAGGAAGAAGGCTTGGAATATTAAGAGGTGGACATGGTTGGAAAGTAAGGGTAGAGCCTTCTATTAGTGCCATCTGGAGGGAAAGGATTTGGGAAGGAGGTAAAGTTTGTAAGCCTTTATATGTTAAAAGGTGAAAAAGATTGTGAGATGAGAAAACAGTAATAGGTTACCTAAAAGTTAGGTTTTTTGATTCTCAAATAAGGAGCTCCGCAGCCACTAGGGCACGGATGCAGGGGGCCCATCCTTGGATTGTTAGGTCTAATTTTTTTGATAGGTGTGCTACAGGTGCATAGGAGGGTCTCAATTGGTGACCCAGGGCTCCAAGGGCATCCCCCTCTTTTTCTGTTATATAGAGGGAGAAGGGACGGGTTAGGTCTGGAAGATGTAGGGCTGGGCCCTTGAGAAAGGTCTGTTGGAGCCTCTGAAAGGGCTTAGCAACAGATTTAAGAAGTGGTTCATGTAAGGGGCCTAAGGCTGCCTCATATAAGGGATGGGCGAGAAGGGAAAAGGAGGGAACCCAAGACCTTAAGAAACCAGCCATTCCCAGAAATGATAAGATTTCTTCCTTATTAGAAGGAATTGCCAGAGACCGTATTAGGATTTTTCTATCTAGGGTGATGCGCTTGTGAGTTGGGGTTAATGTAAGTGACCTCAGAGGTGGATAATTGAACCTTGAAGGGTGAGACCCGATAACCCCTGTTGCATAGGAAATTTAGAAGAGCAGAAGTGTTAGTTTGGCTAACCTGTAGGGATGGACTGCAGAGAAGGTCATCTACATACTGTATAAGCTTAGATTTAGGGAGAGATAAGGAGAGTAGATCAGAAGCTAGGGCTTGGCCAAACAGATGTGGCTGTCCCGGAATCCCTGGGGTAGAACAGTCCAGGTAAGCTGAGTAGAGATGAGGGTGTCAAGATCAGTCCAGGTAAAGGCAAAGATATTTTGTCATTGGATGTCTAAAGGGATAGAGAAAAATGCATCCTTGAGATCCAGAACTGAGAAATGGGAAGTGTCTGAGGGGATAGTGGAGAGGAGTGTATAGGGATTGGCTACAATAGGGTGAAGGGGAACAACTGCAGAGTTGAGAAGCTGAAGGTTTTGACCCAGGTGATAGGTTCTATTAGGCTTTTTGACTGCAAGTATAGGGGTGTTAAAGGGAGAGGAGGTGGGGCGAAGGAGTTTTTTTTCTTAGGAGGTCAGTGACAATGGGCTTAAGTCCCTTAAGACTCTGGAATGGAAGTGGGTATTGGGCTTGGGCGATATGCCAAGTGGGGTCTTGTAACTGACTACAGGGGAATGGTGTCTCGCCACAGAGGGGTTTTGGACATCCCAGACTTGGGGGTCCACTTGTAGGGCAATCCCGGGCTTGGTGACCTTCTTGACTACATCTGAAACAGGGAACCGATGGTGCTGAGGCCGGTCCGATCGCCTCAGCTAGCATTTGGTATTTTTGTTTGTGGGCGCTTTCATCTCTTCTGTGGTACACTTTAAAAGCCAGCGCTAAAACTTCTTCCTGTGAAGTCAGAGGTCCCCTCTCCAAGGATTTAAGTTTAGCCCTGATGTCGGGGTAGCTTTGGGAGTGAAAATAAGTCATTAGGAGTTGTCTGCCTTCTGTGCTTTCTGGGTCTAGTTTAGTATGTTGTAAGAGGGCAGTTGTAAGGTGCTCTAGGAATTGAGAAGGGTTTTCCTTTTTGTCTTGAATGACCTCCTGGACCTTTTCATAATTAACTGGCTTAAGAGCCGCCTTGCAGAGACCAGCCAGGAGGCAGGTCGTAAACCGATCTCTGGCTAAGATGCCTCCCAGGCTACTGTAATCCCATTGTGGATCTTGGTTCGGTACCGTCTCAGCTCCAACTGGGTGGGAAGCATTTGTTTGGTAACCTCATCTGCATGCGTTCTAGCCTGTTCCCAGACTCATCTGCGTTCTTCAGGTAGCAGGTTATTGGTAAAAATCATATATATATCATGGAAGGTGAGACTATAAGATTGAGTAAGGTGTTGAAATTCTTTAATGAAAGTAGAAGGATTAAAGGTATAGGATCCTAGTCTCTTTTCTACTTGGAAAAGTTCAGTTAATGAGAATGGAACATGCACCCTAATTAAGCCGTCTACACCAGCTACCTCCCTCAAGGGAAGAATTGAGGCTGCCTTTTGTTGAGTAGAGGGAGCAGACTTTGCTATAGAGCAAGAACGGGTGGCAGGGGGGCTAGTAGTTGTTGGTGGAGTGAAAGTGGGTGCCAGAGTAGGGCGACTAGGACAGTGTTGCTGGCGAAGGAAGTGAGGATTTTAGAGAAGTTGAAGGAGAAGAAGAAGGGGTAGAGGAACTGGGGGAAGGCGCCAGAGGTTGTGAAGATTTTGGAGAAGTTGAGAGTTGAAGACGGTGGTGTGGAACTTCATCTGCAGGGTCAAAGGTAGAGAGCTCCAGGGGTTGAGACTTCATAGCTAGAAGAAGTTGGGTAGGAGGACAGGAAGAGCAGAGAGAAGGTTTAGAGAGGAGAAGAGAGAAAGCTTGGACATAGGGTACCTCCTTCCATTTATCAGATTGCTGCCAGAAGTTAAGAAGATCCCATCAAATATTGGGATTTAATGTGCTGTTAATCGGCCAATTTGAACCCTTACCTAAAGAGTATGTAGGCCAAGTCTTATTACAGAGGCGTATAAGTTTAGAAGCCTTTAACTGAGGCTTTATGCAGAGGGTTTTAAAATTCTCCAGAAGGCATCCCAGTGGGGACCCTGGAGGAACAGACATCTGGGTGTTTCCCATTGGGAGGCAGAGGAGCCAGGGACCTTCCAAAGGCAGCCCAGAGGGTAGGTATGACCCAGAAAAGATCCTATCTGGTTAGATAGCTTGTCAGCCTTTCGAATCAGAGGGGATCGCATGTGCCAGGGGGCACAGCGTGTGCCAGGGGGCACAGCGAGAGCATGGTGGTTTGTCTAATGTTAAGACTTCCCATGGGCAAGATAAAGAGAGAAGAAACAATGTGCAGCCACGTATAAGTGGTAGTGCACCTCCCAAAGGTAAGTGAGGCCCTAATATAGACGGAGATCCAGCAAAGGGACCAACAGGGGGAACTCACCAATCTAGCCGATTTTGGATGTAGCAGTAGAGATCTGGTTGCGCGAAAGTGGGGGTCCTGGGCTGATTTGGAACAAAATAGGTCTCCAGCAGCCCTGGTGGGGTGCTGGCAATCCCCACTCGGTGTGTCAGCTGGAGTGAACCTGTTCCCAGCTAAATGCACCAATGTTAGAAATTGTGCAGAATAAAGGTTGCAAGGTGGGTTCACAAATCACGCTACATGATCGGTTCCATGTGGGAGGTTTATTAAGGGAAGGGGAAGGGGAAGGGGTTGCAGAGACAGTCTCTGGAGGAGGTAGAAAAGAAAGAGAGAGGGGAGGAGCTCTACGAGTTCTCTTTTAAGGTGACCTAGAGCATGTGCAGATAGTTCCAGGTAATCAGCAGGTGGTCTTCTAGGTAACTGTTTGTCAGGTCCCTTGGGGCTGGCTGTAGAGATGCCTGCTTACAGATCCCAACAGACTGCATCTGAAATAAGTGTCCGATTCCCTAGCTTTCCCCTAGCTTTTCATCTTTCCTAGGTTGGGATAGCATTGTCCTGATGTCAGCTAGAAGAAGTTACAGAAGAGAATTCATCACTCATTCTCCCCTCATACAGGCTGAAATGCTAAGTCCATAACCAAAACCAAAACCAAAAAAAAAAAAAAAAAAAAAAAAAAAAAACCTCTGACATGAGGGACAAAAAGCTATCTATTGAGATATCCATTGATATAGAAAATAGGCCCTTAGTTCTGTTTCTCCTAGTCATTCTTTTTGATCCTTAAATGATTATGCCTAGCACTAGAAAAAAAAAATGTTAAACAGCAGGTCTCCAAGGTCTGACTAATGGTGTTAAATACCAGCCCTTGGATCCATATCAAGGATTTGAGATGGAGTCTTATATGAGGGTGTAATGAACAAGCCTGAGTAAATAAGCTTAACCAACTCCATAATAGGCTTCATTTTCTTGCTAGACAGATCAATCCTAGGAGTTACAGGAAAATCCACAGAGACAGGGCAACCAATCAGAAACAGGCAAGACATCTGGCCTGAGGAAGAAAAGATTGCTTAACTACCAGTTTGGAAAGGACCTAAGTCCTGACAAGAGTCAGGTAGCTTCCATAGGAACCAGCCAATCCAATCGAGTTCACATAGCTAGAGTATGAATTCCCCTTTCTGGCTTTAAAAGAGGCTTTCAATCTCCCCTTGAGGTCAGCACCATTTTCTGAAGGTGGTGGTCCCAGCATGCTGGATGGACTTTTGCAGAAATAAACCCTCTTTGATTTTACATACTACCTGAGTCTGGAGTTGTTTCCTTTGGCAAATTTCTGACCCTAACATCATGGAGAGAGTGAGCAGCGAAATCTTTTCCCTGATTTCAGTGAAATTGATAAAACCTTCTCTCCACTGAGTTTGATGTTGGCTCTAGGCTTGCTGTATATTGATTTCCCTATGTTAAGTATGTGCCTTTTATCCCTGATATCTCCAAGACTTTAAGTATGAACGGGCATTGGATTTTGTCAAATTCTTTTTTGCCATCTAAAGAGATGATCATGTGGTTTTTGTTTTTTTGTTTTTGTTTTCTTTCTTTCCATTTGTTTTTATGGTGGTGGATTACATTGCCAGATTTCCATATATTGAACCATGGCTGCGTTCCTGGGATGAATCCTACTTGGTCATGCTCTATGACATTCTTCAATTAGGTTTGTATTTTTTTGGAGTATTTTTGTGTCAGTGTTCATAAGGAAAATTGGTCTGAAATTATTATTTTTTTGTTGGATATCACTTAACATGCCTGAATATCACCCTTGTTAATTCGTGTCTTTACTCAAGAAGTTAAACTGTATATGTTTTTAAACTAATTTTCAATTCTTAGTACATTTGTGTTACTGCTCTATTTTAAAATTACTTTTTAATGGAGGAATCTATTCATTTATTCAATAAATACACCACACCATATCCCAAAAACTGCCTGATGACTTTCTAAACAATTATCAGAAAAGAGATAGAATATGACAAAGGTATATTCTTTCCAATTATTCTTTGTAGTGTTGGAGATGTAATAAGCAGATAATCACCAGTACAATAAGTTTTCCACAGGGAAAAAGTGAAGAAAAATATTTGAAGTGTTAAGTAGGAGCATGAGAATCTCTGATTTCTAGAAGAAATGATAAGTCATTAGGACAGTACTTGTGAGTAGAAATAATAACATAATAAAAAAGTTAGAGTCTTTCCCCACATAAAAGAGATAGATACCAGAATGTTCTTGAACCACCTGAGAGGTACTAAAGAAGGCAGTGTGCTGGGTCTGCCTACAACAAGAGAAGAACAAGCCACAAAGGTACAAGACTGAGTCAGTGATACACTATATGCCAGCATAAGTACCCTTAGGTTCCTGTGACCCTATTTATGTTATAGAGTAGAATTCTTTTGTGGAGTCAATGAATGTCCAGGCTTGTTAACTGCAACTTGAGAGATGAGCTTCTCATACCTTCTCATACTGGAATCATCCCCTGATAAACTTGAATATATCTGAATCTGTGTGCAGTACCAAACTATACATATACATATGAATAGTATATAATTGTAAATTATATATGTACATATAAACACAAGCACACACAGACATACACACACACACATATATATATGTATATGTATGTATATGTATATACATATATGTATATGGTTCCAGGGGACCTAAACTTGGTTCCTTCACTGCTTACAACCTCTTGTATTCCAGCTTCAAAATATCCAATGTCTTCTTCTAGCCTCCTCATGTATCACATGTAGGTACACATACCGAACAATACACATAATTTAAAAAATAAAATAAAACTTAAGAAGTCAAAAAGAATAATTTGAACATCATTCCAAAAACTAATTTGTACATGCAGCCTTTTTTCCTGAAACAGCCATGAGAGGAAAAAAAATACATTTTCAAGTCTTGCATGATCTTGTGTAAGTTAATGTCATAAATTAAACTAGTTAAGAAGGACTAGTACATGACTAATCATTAATTTTTTATACACATAATATTTGTATATATGTATGTACATATGTAGACATATTATTTTTCACATTTATATAGTTATATATAATTTAGTTGTTCTTGTGTAGGTTTATGCATATGCTTATGTTTTAAGAGAATTTTAAGGTCTTTGCTGCTGAATTTGGTAATAGAATAAGAGAAGAAAATAGGAGTCAAGAGAGCTGTCAGGATTGTAAATTTGGTTTGGATTCATGAGCAAACAAAAATATAAATTTCCAATTTAAATAACAGATATCACTAAAAGACAGAGGATCATAGGATGCAAAAGAAAATTGATTCTAGATATGTCAAAGTGAAGATTATTCTCATAAATTTGTGGTGAAATGATACGTAACTGATATGCTGGCAAATTGTCTATCTCGGTCTATTAAAGCAAAATATGTACATATTCAGGCATCCCCCTCTATGATATGCCTAAGTGGTCTGTAAAATTCTCACCCAGTGTGCAACACAATTTAGTAGATGTGGTATTTATAACACCTCAAACCCATAGGTACACTGAACATGACAATACATAAACTATATATTTATGTGATAGAATAGTGTACAGCCATGTAACAGTTGAAAGACTTCTGAATGCACTCCTGATTCTAAGGCAAAATATATACAAGAATGTGCTCAAAGAATACGTCCAGTCATATCTAAGCTGTCAGATGATAAAAGTGCTGGTATATTCATGCTAACTGGCAAAAGAATCAAAGGAGTGTCCTGATTCTAGTAAACAGTGCATCACATTTCAGAAATGCATTGAACTGACCTGAGGACATAGCTCAGTTGGTAAGAGAGATTTTTAGTCAAGTTTAATGATCTGAGTTTGAATCCCCAATATTCACACAAAAGCTGGGTGTGACCTGGCACATGCCTGTTACCAGCCCTTTAATGGGAGAAGCCAGAGTGATTACAGGAGTGGGTTCAGTTAGACTGTCTCAAGGGAATTGGGCACACAAAGGTAGAACAGGACACCTTGTAGCATCCTTTGGTCTTCACATGAGTGTTAACAGGTACACACATGTGTGCACCCACATGCTAATTCACCAGCTTCTTTGTCTTATATACTATACTCTTTTATATTTGTCTCAAGGCAATAATCTTCTAGAAGACACTTGTGTTTGAGGGAGCATTGCACCACGTTTGAACAGCTCTCCAAGAACTCAGTACAGAATGGAGGAATCCCTTTCTCAACAGGGGACTTCTTCCTCTCTACTTGAATTCATCTGATGTGTGTCTCTAAGCACAGTTCTCACCCCTGATGGAGATCAAGTAGTTGAAGGCCAAAATGTAGATTCAACTTACTTTCTCCTATAAGAACCAGCCCAGTTTCTGGAATTCCTGAAATATTTAGCATTCCTGGTATCTTAAAGCCCATTATAATATACACCTCAATGGGAAGCACTCACTCCCCATGAACTTGTTTACCCTGAATAAAGATGAGCAGTCTTGCTGAAGTTGCTTCCATTTGTCAGTCATTGCATTGTACTTACAAGCCATCTGAACCCTGCCTCCCACCCCCAGATCTTTTGTCTCGGCTTTCTTTGTGATCTGGGACAAATACCATCTAATAATCCCTGGGGGAAGGGAGGATCACAATAACCATTTAAGATAAACCTCTAAATGGTCATGTAGGTAGGTGTATATCTACACTATTAGGAAGGTTGATGCAAGATATGAATTTGGGAATTGTGATCTTACACATGAGTTATTACAGACTGTATGTATCTCCAAGAAGACAGGTTGATAATGAAGAAAAAGTGTAAACAAGTTAAACAAAAGAGACACAGGGATGTGGAATCTGGAAGAGAACCCAGGAAACTCTCCAAGTCTGCCCACCTTAAAAACATGCAGGAACATCAGAGAGACTTTGTCTCCAACAAGATGAAAGGCAAGGACTCACAGCTGCAATTGAGCTTTGTATGCATTCCAACATATTCCTGTAACAGCGTTAACACACATCAAAACCCAGGCCAAGAAAAATCTCTTGAATAGACAGAAGGCCTCCCCTTAAAAGTTATGAGAGGAAGAAAGAAAAAATAACCCAAGAGAGGCGAAATTCTTCAGACACTAACAATGAACACAGAGACAACAGGAGTTGTGGGCCCCAGTGCAGACCTGCTCAGTGATGTGGATCAAATAGTCAACGTTGGAGGAATGACTTGGTGACAGGACTTGTAGACATGTGTAACCTCCTTTTGGTAAAGATGGATAAAGCTCTTTAAGGAAAATTTCTTGCTTCAAGGATTTACTAGTCAGTAAGGGGGATAAAAAGTAAACAAAGACTTCAAGCTCCTCCAGAAGTTGGTTTTCTTAAAAACTGTGCATTTACATCATTATTTGACATTCTACTTTTATTTTTTAAAAAAATACTAATATGTATTATTATCAAATGAACTACCATATTCACTGGATAACAAGGCAATAAAAAGTTTTAGGGATATTCTAATGCATCTCATAAGGAAACAGATGCTTCCAACTTCTTAGCCTGAGAACAGTGTGATATGTGTTTATGTGGATGTGATTGTGTGTGTTTTCATACCACCAGTCTTAATAGTTTGTGATTGTGTGCATTTTCACACCACCAGTGTTAATAGTTTGTTTCCTTGGCAGGAAAGATGAAAGAGGTAATCAGTTCTTCATTGTTCACTAATTGTACTCTTAGGTGAAGTCTCAGGCAACAGCTGTAATGAGCTGCTTTAATCCAGGGTGTGGACATTGGTGTAAACAATCACAGATACATCTGTTTTCACATAAAATAAACAGTTTCTGCTTTGAAGATAAACAATACAGTGAGCTTTAAAAAATATTGTGGTAAATTGGGTTGACTAGAGCTGGGTGGCTTCTGCATTTGATAAAGAGGACCTTTCAAATTCATATCTTTGTTTAAGAGAAATATCTAGTGGCTGAGAAACACTTAAAGAAATATTCAACATCCTTAGTCATCAGGGAAATGCAAATTAAAACGACTCTGACTTTCCATCTTACTCCTGTCAGGACGGCTATGATAAAAAACTCAAGTGACAGCACATGTTGGTGAAGTTGTAGAGAAGGGAAACACTCCTCCATTGCTGGTGGGAACACAGATTTGTACAACCACTTTGGAAATAAGTCTGGTAATTGGGAATAATTCTGCCTTAGGATTCAGCTATATCACTCCTGGGCATACATCCAAATGATACTCTTCCATACCATAAGGGGTATGTGAGTAGTTGAGGTTCCTCAACTACATTAACAGGAGCTTTACTAGTAATAGCCAGAAACTGGAAAAAACTTCAGTCCCTCAACTGAAGAATGGATAAAAAATTGTGTTACATTTTCACAATAAAATATTATTCAGCTATTAAAAACAAAGACATCTTGAAATTTGTAGGATAATGGATGGAACTAGAAAGCATCCTGAGTGAGGTAACCCAACCCCCAAAAGACATGTGTGACATATACTTGCTTAAAAGTAGATATTAGCCATAAAGTCCAGAATAGCCATCTTGCCATACACTGACCCAAGTAAGCCAAGGAGGGTCCAAGGGAGGATGCTTGAAAGTTGATATCAGCCATAAAGTATAGGATAACCATGCTACAATCCACAGACCCAAAGACATTCAGTAACAGGGAGGGCCCAGGAAAGGATGCTTGTGTTTCATCCAGAAATGGAAATAAACTAGGTATTAAAGGTTGATGGAGGGAAACTGGATAGGAGAGGGAGTGGGGAGGGAACCATAGTTAGGAATTAGGAGTAGGAAGAGCTGAGGAGAGAGGACCTGGTGAGAGAATTGAAATCAGAGATGGGGAGCATCTCTGTGTCTTGGTAGAGACCTGGGATAGGGGAGGCCCCAGAAAGTCTAGAGGTTTACCCAAGCTGAGAATCCTAGCCACAGGGAGAATATGGAGCTTGAAGTAGCCACTTCTAATAACCAGGTGAAACTTTCATTGGAGGGATATTGACACAAAACCATCAACCCAAAATTTGTTATGCCTATAAGATGTGCAGGGGCAAAGATGGAGTAAGGATTGAGGGGATGCCCAACCAAAACCTTGCCCTACTTAAGACCCATTCCATGAGAGAGAACCAATCTCTGACACAGTTAATGCTACCTAGGCATGCCTGTTCTACCAGATCCTAGCATACCTCTTCTGAGAGGCTTCACCTTGCTACTGATGAAAACAAATGTAGAGATCCACAGTCAAAGATTAAACAGAGCTCTGGCATTACTAAGACTTGGAGGAATGATTTAGGGGGCCAGAGGGGTCAAGGACTGCATAAGAAGACCTACAAAGTCAACTTACTTGGGTCCATGGGGGCTCACAGAGACTGAAACACCGACCAAAGAAAATGCATGGACTGGTCCTAGGCCCCCTGCACATATGTAGCAGATGTTCAGCTTGGTCTTCCTGTGGACCCCCCAATAACTGCAGTTGGGCACCTCTCTGACTCTGATGCATGCCTTTGGATCTCATTCTGCCAACTGGGCTGCTCTTTTTGGCCTCAATAGGAGAGAATGTTCCTAGTTCTGCAGTGACTTAATATGACAGGGCTGGGTGGTACCCATGGGGCACCCCTTCTCCCAGCTTCTCTAAGGAGGAGAGGGAAGAATGGGAGAGGGGATGGACTGGGAGGATAGGGGGAGCCTCCAATCAGTATAAAAAGTGAATATGAAAAATGGAGAAAACGTTGAGCCTAACTCAGAAAGCTATCCACACATGGTAACAGGTAAATACACACACTGAGAACAAATGAATTTGGAGGTGAAGAACACAGGAACTAAAGCAGGAAAAGAAGTTGGCTTAATGGAATAATTGTCTTATTTTGAAGTGTTGGAAAGGTT
Organism: Pachyuromys duprasi; assembly: GCA_028658305.1. Lineage (NCBI taxonomy): Eukaryota > Metazoa > Chordata > Mammalia > Rodentia > Muridae > Pachyuromys > Pachyuromys duprasi. The sequence goes on along the minus strand of JAQQSO010002604.1, from coordinate 2,957 downwards.
TGGATATTAGGTATCAGTGGCCCAGCACTGTGAATGTCCTAATTGTTACCAAGGGGTTCATGAATACTTTAAAATGACTAAGTTTGTTATTTTAAATTATTTTAAAATTGTTAGCATCATAATATGTGAATTTCACCTACTACAATTAGTTTAAAATTACATTAATAACGAGAAGATGGCTCAGTTGGTAATACACCTGCTTTGTAGGCTCTAATACTTGTGTTTAGTCCCCAGAATTCATGTGAAATTCTGTGAATCATGAAGTGGTCTGCTAATACCAGCTTTATGAGATACAAATAGTATCAGGGTTGGTGTGCTAGCCTACTCTATTTAATGAGTTGTAGGCCAATGTTTCAAAAATTATGGTGGAACTGATGAAGAGGAAACATGGGCTTTGAGCTGATTTATCTGGTAAAAACAATTGCCTTAGGTAATAAAAGGTGAGCCAACTTCACAAAGTTGTCTTCTGACCTTAACACACATGGTGAGTTACCCCAATTCAATAATAGTAAATTAAAAGTATTCAAAGCTGATTTCTGGCCTCCAATTACACATATACATGCACACCTGCATACCTTTGAATACACACACACACACACATACACACACACATTACATCCATTTTATACAGGATGTTTTTAAATTTAGGTGTATTACTAAAACTGGGACTTTATAGTACACGTGTATGATCCCAGCCATCCAGATGATGAAGCATAAATATTGAATTCTATGACCTGCAAAAATAGATTGTAAGAACTTAATGACATAATAAAAGGAAGGATAATGCAGGGCAGGGAAACGCAGAAAAGAATGGGGAGAGAGAAGAGAAGCAGTGTTAGGGGAACAGAGGTGAGAAAAGGGAAGAGGACGGGAGGAATAAGAAGGAGAGTAGGGGAAGACTCAGTTTTCTTTAAAGGACTTGTGAATTTGACCATGCTCCAATGAGTATATGGGCAACACAGACTGGGCTCCTTCTACTCTGCCTCTTCCTCCTCCTCCTTCTTTTCCTCATCTTTCCTTTGTCTATCTTTCTTTTTTGGAGAGTGGAACATAGATGACACGGGTGGAAGTGAACCTGAGAGGACTAGGATGTGAGTATAATCAGTGTACATGCATGAAATTCTGAACTGATCAATGAAAATATTATGTTGGGAAAAACCCACAGAATCACATATTTCTCTCCACCATTTCTCAATCCATCATTTATTTTGTTGGCTGTCTGCACATGTGTTTTTAATTACTTAATCATTATTTTAAATTACAACACAGAAGTCCATTTTATTTCATCTTACCATAAAACTGAATTTACCAAGAAAAAAAATCAGACAATTATTTTTCTTATTTTTTTAATTTCATGTTTTCAAGCGTAGTATTTTTATTAATTATTTGGGAATTTCACACAATGCACCCCAATCAAACTTATTTCTCATATGTCCCAAGTCTACTGTTCCGTCTTTGTACCCTCTCCCTTAAAGAAATTTATATATATATATATCAAGTACAATTTGTGTTATTCATATATTCACCAGAGCGTGGTCAAATTTCCAATTGCCATATCCTTAAAGATAACTGAGTCCTTTCCAACCTCCTATTAAAAGCAACTAGCTGTATAGAACTGCAGTTCATCATATATCACAATTATTAAGAATTCCCTTCAAGGGAAGCAGGCTTGCCAGGCCATAGAGGAAGACAATGCAGCCAGTTCCAGTGAGACTGGATAAGCTAGTGTCAGATGGAAGGGGAGGAGGACCACCCCTCTTAGTGGACTTGGAAAGGGACATGGGAGGAGATAAAGGAGGAAGGGTGAGGCTAGGAGGGGAGCAGAGAGGGGCCACAGCTAGGATACAAATGAATAAGCTGTAATTAATATAAAAAATAAAAATTTAATTAAAAAATCCCTTCAATGGAGTCCTGATTCAATAGACCATTTCTTTTTTGGGTGGGCGGTGAAATTTTCAGAAGCCTTCAATGTCTCTTACTGTCAACTATGAGTCTGGAGTCATTGATACCACTGTAACAGAATATTGCCTGTCCATTACTACTAGTGGCAGCATAGATCATGAACTTCCTTATTATTTCCAGTATTCCATATGGTTTCCTGTGGCTGCATACACCGCAGATATCCACAAGGTCTTTTGCAGCATCACATACCATGGACCTCTTTATGGTCTCCTGTGGCAGCACTGATCACAGACATCAACACAATTCCAGAGCAGAATCACAGACATCAACATAACCTCTGGAGGGAGCAGAGACCACAGACATCAACATGGTCCTATAACAGCCCTGATAACAAACGTCGACATGGTCTTCAGTGGCAGTACAAAAGAGTTTTAGATGTGTTTTACGAGAGAATTACATAAAATTAGTATTGTGATTTGTGGTAGTTTGAGTAGGAATGCCCCCTCCCCATAGATTCATGAGTTTCAACGCTTGGTCATAGGGATGGGCACTTTAGGGAGTATGGCCTTGTTGGAGGAAGTATGTCACTGTGGGGTAGACTTTGATGTCTTATATGCTCAAGCTAAGCCTAATGAGGCACAGAGTTGCCTCCTGCTTACTTATTTTGATTTAAAATTCTCAATTCCTTCTCCAGCACCATATCTGTCTGCATACTTCCATGTTCTTTATAATAGTTGCCAAGGCCATGGTGTCCCTTCACAGTAACAAAATTCTTTTTTTTTAAATTTATTTATTTTTATATCAATCACAGGTTAGGTACTTTGCATCCCAGGCATAGCCCCCTCCCTCATTCCTTCCCACCCTTCCCATCCCTCCCTCATCTCCTCCCCACCCATTCAAAGTCCACAACCGGGGAGGACTTCCTCCCCTTCCATCCAACCCCAGCTTATCCTTTCTCCTCAGGGCTGGCTGCAAAGTCCTCCCCTGAGATCTAGCCAGTCTGTCACTTCCCGGCTTGTATGGGGGAGGGTCAAAGAGTCAGCCATCAAGATCAT
>JAQQSO010002602.1:0-14240 GCA_028658305.1 Pachyuromys duprasi | reverse complement strand
GAGTTTCAAATTTAACGGACAATTAGCAATTTTTACTAGAATACTGTTAGCTAAGTAGAAGAAACTAAAATCCACTTTTAGGAAAGGCATTCAACAGCATGTCATACAATACACACACATGAGTCATGCACACACACGCACTTATTCATACACAAATATACACACACATGCACTTTTCATATCTCTCCCTGGAAGAGAAACTATTCTGACCTCAGAATGATCGAAATGAAAATCAACATTTGATGATATATTGTATTTAGCAGATCAACAATTCAGTTCTCTTTAAGTCAGTGAAACAAAGTTAAATGTTGTTAAAAATAAATAAATATTTGATGGTTTTCTGGGTTTTGCTGGCCTTAGGCTGACATTGTAAAATGCTTATTACAGGTGGGTCTGGGAACCAACTGAAGGGATCAACCCAACATTGACAAAATTCTAGTGATGGTCTCTTACATCAATTAAAACTCTCTCAATTTTCACACCCTTGATCTACATGATGTGAAGATTTGACAATCATCTTATGGTTCTTGGTGGCAGTTTTGTGGATTGAATGGTATAATAGATATGAAACACTTCTATCTATAAGACAATAAACCGCAAATTCACAAGAGACAAAAAGTAAAGGAAAACCACTAAGGAAGTATTCTGCAGTCACTCAGCAGAAGCTTCCGTGAAGCTGCCAATGTTGGTTACTTCTCAGTTTCAATGGATTGTGAGAGCTGATGAGTCAGTTGATAACAAACAGATCCCAGGGGAGGGGCTTTTCAGCCATGACTTCCCCACTCCACTGTTCTGTGTGTGTATAAAAAAGATGCAGTTTGAAGTGCCAGCCATCTGCCACCTCTCAGAGCAATATCAGAGAGAAGGAACTGAGTGGAGAGTGTAAGGTAAGAGTGGTCCGAACTGTCCCTGTGGGCGATGACTACAGGACTCTTCCAGGAGACAGATGTTAAATATGCATATTAATTTTTAAACCACCAGAACTGAAACTATCATGTAACACTTGCTTGCATTTACAAACAGTGATGTGACAATCATTGTGTGTTTATCTGTTCGTAAAAACATCTTTAAAACTATCATTTTCAGTTGAGAAGGACGTATTTTAAGAGTGACCACAAATAGGACATTGCTGCAGGGGAAGGGGAATAAGATCAGATTCATCATTTTGAACCGCATAGGCCAAATCAGCAAAGACTCCAGGTTTTCTGTGCAGTGAAGAATTATCACTTTGGACCTTGCCAGGAATAATGGTACAAGCCTTTAGGTACAGCACTTTGGAGGCAGAGGTAGGTGAGTGCATCTCTGTGAGCTCTAAGCAACCTGACCTACCTGGCGAGTTCCAGGAGAGCCAGAGATACATAGTGAGACCCTGTCTTGAAAAGAGAAGAAGAATCACCACCTCATGAGTCAACTCGGGATTCATCTTTAGAGTGTCATCCTTTACACTCATCTAATATAGCATGTTGGTTTTAACACAAAATGATTTAATTTCTCTTTTCTAGTACTCTTTGAATGATAGATGCATCTGATTCATTTAGGACATAAGATTTTTCAACATAACAGTATATTGCTAAGGCTTGAGAAATAAAAAAGTAGTCGGTAATTATATCAGGTAGTGATTCAAAAATACGGTCCATGGGGTCTATGATATGGTTTATCTCTCTGTTTAATGAGATTTTTAAATAATCCATGAAAACCAACACATTGTATGAAATTCTGTACAATTCTATTGTTTTCAAAGTTATAGCCCCATTCTGTCCCTTTATATGCTCTCAACATTTTGTAACTTCTGTGTACAGTATATATCACATGTCACTTTACATAACAAAGACATAATGATCTATCTCTAACCTTTACCTGAAACAGCTCAAACTCTATTACATCCTAGAGCGTGGCCAGCACCAGGCTTGAACAAAGAAGATGGAAGCACATTTGTGTATATGTGTGTAATGGAATTGGAAGAGTTATACTAGAGGTTTTCTGTATTGAGAGTCTGCCATTATATGATGAACTTAACAAAACTTTTCAATTTCTGTCTTAAAACTCATCAATCTTCTTCAAACACATCATCAATTTGTAGATTCCTATTTAGATTTCCATTGATACCATGAGAAACAAACACAGAGTTCAAGATGTGGCAATGTTGTTTTTTCTTTTATACTTTATTCTTCTCTCTAAAAAGTACATAAGAAGGTTCAGTGAGTGGTAAAAATGAATGACCATGATCTCAAAGTAACTCCAAAGTGATCTTAATGACATGGGAAATCTGCATTTTCCTGTGTGAAACATTAAATCTCCTTCAGAAAAACTGTATAATGTATCGATCAGTAAAACTCAACTCAAAAGGGTCTATCAAATAGCATTGATAAATACTTGAATTGTTATTTCTCATGAACTGATATTACAGAATAATCAAATTGCAAATCACCCCTGCATTTGGTTTTGAAAGTTACCCACTAGTAAACTGACTGCAAATGACTGGTTAAGTCTGGAGAGCTGTTAGTCACATACCCCGGACCAGGACTGCATCTTCTACATTTCTGTTAATATTCTTGCTTCTGATTCTAGAATCTTCTGAGTAAGATGAAAGCCATCCTCCTGCTCTCTGCCATGCTGGCAGTAGCTGCTTGTCTCCCGGTGAGTACTCACATCTAATCTCTAAAATGTTAATACATTTTTCTTATGACTCACGATTCTCTGTGATGTTATTAGTCTCTCTACACAATTTATGTTATAAATATTTTTACAGCCTGACCTGTAGCATTATATTTGAGAAAATGTCTTATGCTCTTTGGTGCATGATTTGGTTCAATATAGCTTTTGTGCAGTAGCAAATGCAGTGAAATTTTAAAAATATTTTAAGAGATAGGAGTACCACTCAGTGTTATAGCACTTTCCTGAGAGCTGTCTTAGGTTAGTTTCTACTTCTGAGATCAAAACTATAACCAAAAGCAACATGGGAAGGAAAGAGTTTATTGCAACTTGCAACTCTTGGATCCCCCTCCATCACTAAGGGACATCACTAAAGGACATCAGAGTAGGAACTTTGGGGAGGGGAATGGCAAGAAATGAGGGAGAGAGGGTGGAACTGAGAAAATGACAGATATGGCTATACCTGGGATACAAAGGGAATAAACTGTAATTAATAAAAAATGAACTAATTTTTAAAAAGACGGGAACAGAAGGCCGGAACTGGTGCTGAGGCCACAGTGAGGCGGTGCTTATTGATTTGCCCCTTGTGGCTTATTCACTGGGCTTTATCACACAACTTAGGACCACCTTCTCAGCGGTGGAACTGCTCCAAGTGGTCTGGACCCTTCCCCTTCAGTAATTAAACAGGAAAATGCCCTATAAACTTGCCCATCAGAAATCTAATGGACATGATTTCTCAACTGAGGTTCCTCTTCCCAGATTACCCTATCTTGTGTCAGTGACAAAAACCAAACTACACACTAACTGTGAGAAGCCTAATGGTTGATGGTTGATCCTCAGAACTGGAAAAATAACTAAGAACAAACATTAACAATTATCTCTACATCATCTGTTTAAGCAGCCAAGTCTGACATTTTAAGGGATAGCTCAAAACATCATTAGACAATTGTTGAATTAATTCTCATGTGCATATGTACATATTTCTCATGTGCTTTCATCAACACAAGTTAATTTCACCTTTTGACATTTAGATGCCTCAGGACCAGGAAAGAGAAAAACGGAACGTAAGTTGCTTTTCCATCTTTACATGTCAGCTTTCTACATGAGAGCACCACAAAGGTGGTTACAGGCATTTGGTTATTGAACCTCGCAGCTTCAGCAGAAATTCTAAAGGATCTTTGGGGTATTAACATTAGACTGAGGTATAGAGTTTGATTTTTGGAGGAATGCCAGATTTTAGTATAAATTACTTGATTAATATCTGCCTATAGAAAGAAATATCTTTTCACATCATGTAACAATGACATTCAGAATTTAGCTGTGAATCACTCTGTGAAAAAGGGCACAGCCCAGTTACTTAAAACTTTCCACAAGACCCCACTTCTTAAAAGAACCACCTTCCAATAGCATCGAGCTAAGGACCTTCTGGGACCATTTGACATCCTGTTTCATATAGTGGTAGGCCAGCTTGATGACCACAGGAGAGAAATTTCAGTGAAACATTGTTGTAGTATGAATGGACAAGCAAAAACATTCAAGAAAAATAGGGTCATAGAATAAAGAAATGACGGACATACATGCAGAAAAGCTGGGATGGAGAAGTTCATGTGTTCTGATGGATACTCACCATCAGCACCTAGAAAACCAGCCCTCTATCACATACCACAAGAACAAGGAAGAGATGGTTAGCTCATGCCAGCAGGGGGTTTCTGAATGGAAGTAGTCTTAGGTTGCAGTCACTTAGGGGGAGAAGGCTATATTTGATGCTTTCTGCATACATTGGTTGTAGGTAACTGTAAACATTTCATATGTGGGCTAAGGGAAGGCTGAAACACTCTGCTGAGCATGACCCTGATCTGCCATTCCCACAGTCATAAAACACTGGGATCCTTGACATGGCCATGCATAGGTCAATAACATAAGACCTCATCTTCTTAGTACAAAATAAATAGAAATATGGACACAGAATGAGAAAAAGATACAGAAAGAGAGATGACTTTTAACATGTGGTTAGGTTAGTGGTCATATTAATCAAACATATATTATGGCACCTTCACCTCTCATCATTGACTTATAGCTATAGAAGACTTTATTAGAAAGATTTACTTTGAATTGTAAGATTTGGACAGATAGTTATCTTTGATTTTCTAAACTGAAATAATCAAGTCCCTGTTACTTCTACAAATAAAACCTGAGCTTAATTTTAAGCTTTCCCCTTAGTAAGAAAAACTCCCACGAAAGTGAACTATAACAAGCCATGGTTTCTTTTTTTAACAGGCCAGTGACAGTGCCGAATTCATGTCACGGAATCGTTTGCCCCCACTTGGCAGCTATGGGCGATTCTGGTATTATCATCCTGTTCCCCAGCCATTCTTTCCCTCTGCAACTCTAGCTCCTTATCAGCAGAATGAGGGAACAGCTAGAAAGTGACTTAAGATGAAACAAGTGGTGAGTACAAATATTACAATCACTTTAACTGCTCTGTTACCTATTTGTGGGATTAACTGCATCAATCACTCCATGAAAATAGATGTTAAATGTTCCTAGCGATTAGGATCCCATATGTTCAGTACTTTTCTCCAGTATTTATTGTTGCTATCAATGGTGGAGATATATACTATGTCCCCTTAAGATCCAATAACATAACAGTTTAAAGTCCTTACCTGCTATGACACAATAAAAAAAAAGCCTTTTATATGTTTATTTGAACTTTTACTACTAATAGAAACAAGTTTTCCACTTAGGACTGAAACACAGGATTAGGAAAAGCAAAATTTTAATATAAAGTTCATACTGGATGAACTCGTGAATCTATACCCTAAATGAAAGCTCATCCTAGTCCTTTAAAAAGTGACATAAAGATTGGGCCCATGATAGCTCCCTGTAGGACTGAAGACCCTAGTGAGGGAAACAGGGACTGTTTCAGTCATGAACTTGATGGCTGACTCTTTGACCCTCCCCCATACAATCCTGGGAGTGACAGACTGGCTAGATCCCAGGGGAGGACATTGCAGCCAGCCCTGAGGAGACAGGATGAGCTGGGGTTGGATAGAAGGGGAGGAGGTCCTCCCCTGTTGGTGGACTTGGAGGGGGCAGAGAGGAGGGAGATGAGGGAGGGAGTGGGAGGGTGAGAGCGAATGAGGGAGGGGGCTACGCCTGGGATGCAAAGTACCTAACCTGTGATTGAGATAAAAATAAATAAATTTTTAAAAACAGAAATAAAAACTGACTTTCCTAATCCCAGACCGTTTTCAAGAGTATCTGTAGGCTTTATATTTATATTTATATTTTCACTACAAATGGAAGATAGATATACTGTTTAATATCTTCATTGATATTTGGGATTACTACGGTTTTATTTGAATATTCTGGTAGCTGTATTGTTTATATTTTTGTGTGTCTGGTAGCTAATGATGTAGATAGTGTCATTTGTCTTCTATCTGCATAGCCTCATTGAAGAAATATCAGTTCATTTTTGCTCAAGTTTAATTACTTTATCCATTTTTAATGCTAAAATTTTCAATTCTGTTCATATCCTGCACTTAAATTCTCCAACAAATGTGTAAGTCACAAATCCTCTCCTTTCTGTCTGATTCACAGAGGAAGTATTCACATTAAGTGAGGTCTAAGTGACCAAAAACTCAGCAACTACTGACGGGAGAAAAGTGACTAAGTTTCAACAGGAAAGATGTTTAGGGTGGTATTTGGCCTCAGAAGTTGCACATCCTTTGTGTCAACCCCACGCCCTGGTACAGCCTCTGCCTAAACACTCAAGTAACTCCCATTGACTTGCATAAAGGCTCCTAACAGAATTCCCACTTCTGGCTTATAAGGATGCATCTGCTAAAAATAAAAATAAAAAATAAAAAAAGTGACATAAAATTTTTAGTGCTAAAAAACAAAGACAATGTTGTAAGTATAACATTAGAAAAGGTTACAACCGTATGTTTCACTTAAAATAGATAGAATGTCATTGAAACACTCCAGAATCGAGACAGTGAGTCTCCAAGTCCTGGATGAATTAAGAAGTATAGGCTTATATTGTAGACTAAATAAAATATATATACAAGACCTGTAACATTATTTTAAAAAACTCACTGTAATGCATGTACACAAATAGAGCATGTAATATATGTACACACACACAAGGAAAGGCTCTCATACTTTCCTGCTCTGACTCAGCATTCATGTGTTGAATGTTTTTCTACTCTTGAACTACATACACTTCTATGGCAAATATAAGATGAAAATGTATATGCATGTGTGTCTTCTAAGTCCCTTAGAGAATGACCCATTTTGATTAATAATTACATGCCTTCCATTTGTTTCAGGTTACCCTGAAATCAAAGGTGAGCCACTTTATTGAAGGATCAATGTTCCTGTTCAGAGGAAATAAATAAATAAATGCAAGTGAAGTAGCATGTGTTCTGGTCTCCTTGGTAGTCTTTTTACTAAACATGAAAGGGGAGGTCCTGGTTTTTTAGCAGTTTTACATGACTATTTCTATTTTTCATTTTTAACTGTAATACTTCATTACTTCTTGAGAACTTTATGCATGCATACAGTGTATCTTGATATTCTTCCTCCCTTCACTCCCCCTCACTTCACCCAGATCCACATATACCCACTTTGTGTCCTCTACATTGTTTTTAATAACCCACCAATTCCAACTTGTGCTGCCCATAAACGTGGGTGTATATGGCCATCCACCTGAGCCACATCCCTAGAAAACAGCTGCTCTCCTCCCATATGCCATCGCCTGTGGTAGCTTCTTGGTTAGGGAGGAAGGCTGGTGATCCAGCCTCCACTTCTCTGCAATGCTGAGTGGCTCCTGCTCTAATGCAGAGGAACATGTGTGCCACGGTTCTGACATGTTCAGGAGAATCTGTATTCTGGTTTTTCTCTACAAACTTTCTCTCAGCTCTCCCACTGCTGTCCTTGAGCCCTGGGTAAAGAATATAATATTCATGCCCCATTTTTGACTGAGAAATATACAGACATTTATTCTGGAAATTTCGACGAGTTTTGAGTTTTTGTGTTAACTACCACATATAACCAAGAGAAACTTCTCCAGTGAGGTTTGAGAGCTACGGTAGTATATGAGTTAAAGAGATATAAATTTATGAAACATTTTGATACTCAGTCCTCTTGTCAAAATAATATTTTATTACAATAAAAGTGAAACATAAAATTTAACATATTTTAATAAACGTGTGTGTTATGTACCTAGGCATGTTTTTAGTCAGATATACATGTACATGTACACACATACAGGTAAAGAGTTCAATGTCCAATGCTGTTCTGTAAGGTGCCCTGAACTTTATTTTTTTAAGACATGATTCTTTATTGACCTGGTGCTTGCTAATTAAGTGAACATGAACAACCACCAGGCCCTATGGATCTGTGTCTCTGCCTTCCCAATACGAGATTAGAGGCTCATGCCAACATACCTGTTGTCATTGTTGTTGTCTTATGTTTGTTCTGGATTCCAAACTCAATGTCCATATGCTTACATGTTATCTTAGCTACACTTCTCTTGTTGTGAAGAGACACCATAACCAAGACAACTTATAAGAGCAAGTATTTCACTGTGGGCTTGCTTCTAATTTCAGGGCCTGTATCAGGGAGCACAGCAGCAGACAGGCAGGTATGGTGCTGGAGAAGTGGCTGAGAGTTGACATCTGAGTCACAGCACAAGGCAGAAGGAGAGCAAGCCAAGTGGGAATGGGATGGGCAATTAAAACTCAAAGCCTGGCCTTGGTGATACACCTCTTCCCAACAAGTCCATACTTCCTGGTCCTTTCCAAAAAGTTATACCAAATGCAGAACAGGCATTGAAACAAATGAGCTGATGGAGGTCATTCTCATTGAGAACACAACACATGCAAAGCACTTTAGTCACTAAGCTCCCCACCAGCCTTTAATGTACACCACTTGTTTGTTGAAACACTTTAGAGCGAGCATGAAGAATACAGGTGATTGAGTCACCTGGAATATACTGAATGAAAGTGTTCACAGGCTTATGTTGTAATAATCAGTTGATAGTATCCAAAAGACAAAGGTTACTTACTTTAATTAAAATATTTGAACAACTGTTTACTATATACTCTATACTGTATACTAGATACTGCAGAACAGTAAGCTCAATTCATTGGTAATGGACATGCACAAAAGAATACATTGTCTCTAAACTCAAGAAGCCTGTAACAGTAAATATCCACAGATAGCATTAACATCATTCTTACAGGTTACAAGAGCTTTCAAATCACCACCACCTTAAATATTCCCAAAGCTCTTTCTCATTTGGAGAAACTAAGGTTCATAGAAATCCGGTGGATTTTAGATGCTCATAGATCTAGAACACAGCAGAAATGCAAAGCCAGACCTACTGGGCTCCTCTGCTTTCCTTTCACTAGCACTGACACTCAAATATATTCTGAGTACGGGTCTAGTTAAATCTATTTCTTTTTACTGTATTTCAGGAAGAAAAATCATTCTGGCTTTTAGGTTGGCTAGTAGCTGTCAGTGTGTCAGCTCGCCGCCATTATACCTCCAAAATTACTTCCAAAGCACAACCTGAATCTCAGTTCTGATGTGCTCAGTGACCATTCAAAGTTCTTAATTGCCTACAACATGAAGTCCATTTACCCCAAGCAGGCCTCCAAGTCCTTCCACATACTAACTCCAAGCTTCTTTTAGAAACTTTCTTCTACTTCTTGCCTCCCATGTATCCCAAGCTCAGAAAAACCAGACATTACCATTTTCTGCAACCAGGCTTCATCACCCCACTGTGCCTTAGTCATGGTGATTTCTCCTCAAGAAGTATACAGTCCTCTGCTTCAGTATGGAGACTCAATTTATCTTTTAAGAGTCAAGTCAAATGTTGTGACCTTCATGAATAAAATCCTATATTTCTCAAAAGAAGTTTCCTCACTTGGACTTTCTCTCACAATATCTTATTTCTATCCTTTATAAGTCTGACCCTGCTACACTCTCTAGTAGAAAAGTCTACCTGGTTTTCCGCAACCGGCTTCGGCTGTTGGAATATGTCCTCAGTTCAACTGTACTCCAGTACTTACATGTTCAGTGACTGTTAAATGGAATATATTAACAGAAACCAACAGTTCTCAATTTTCAGAAAGAGAAGAGCATTTTTCACATCTCTGAAATATATCCACCATGTGGAAGGACATAAAAGGTTGATTCAGGAAATGAAATTCTCAAAATCAGTATTTCAATGTTGACAGTTTTCTTTTATTCAATTACAAAGTTGACACAGCCACTTTTTTGGCTACCCATTTTCTGCTGTAAGAACTCTAGGGCCCATTAAACACCCAGTCATAAAATAAAGTGTTGGTATGAATACAATTCACAACTATCATTATTCATACATTAGACAAGGCAGTTCCTAAGGACTTTTGTGTGCCAAGTGTGGTTTTTTGTTTTGTTTTGTTCTTGTTCAGTTTGGTTTGCTTTGCTTTTTCTCTTGCAAAACTGTTTACAAAGACAATTTGTCCTGTTCACTGTCACTTCCTAGTAATATCATGATGGACACTTGAAGAGTAATGCCCTGAAGGAGGGAAAGGTGTCAGGAGTAATGGGAAAAAAACATGCAACAATATCCTTCCTTTCATTGTGTCACAATGGTTGCCTTTCACTGTGATACAATGGCTGCCTTTGTCTCCATGTTTAATTATCAGGAAATTAGAAAAATTCTCATCACAAGAAGATTGTATTTCTCCACTGCAATAAATTTGTTCCCAGATAAGACCCTTTGCACCAACTATGAAACACTGTCAGCCTCCATGCTCATCCTGGCTGAAAGTCAATGTCAGCCTAGTGAACAACTTAGCTAGATTTGAGAAGCGAAATGTATCTCTTCCTTGACTATTTTCAGGGATTGTAGATTTCTTAAGTACTTAGATGATTCCTTTATTAAAGCTATTATACTAGGACATCAAGAGAACCAATGCTATAGTAAATTGATTTTATAGGGATTGCTTCTGAAACCTATTACTGACATATTGGAGGCCACTGTAGGACTGGAGAATGGCCAGCATGGGAGAAAAACAGAGGGCCCAGAATCATGGGTGGAGCCCAGACTGTTTTGCTCTTATGGCTATTATGAACCAGGACAGTTTCAAGTAATGCCCCCTCTCTCTCTGTCACTCTCTCTGTCTGCCTGACTTTCTGTCTCTTTCCTCCTATACGCTCTCTTAACTCTCATATTAGAGTTTTGGTTTCATTCACTTCCCATTCTGACATTGTGTGGGGACAAGGGGAGATATCCTACCATTTTCCAAGACACATCAGGAACTCAGATGCCTACATCCCTTAATAAAACAAAATGGTGTAGTACCTTCTCACTAACAATGTGTGTCTACTTGTATGCATTTAAGTGTTTCTGGGTTGCCTATGAAACTTAACACAAAGAAAGTACTATGTAAATTACAGTGGTACTTAATTATAAAGAAGGACATAGGAGGGAAAGTGGCTATTATGTGTTCAATGTAGATGAAGCTGCTATATCCCTAACTACATAGGCCATGAAAGGGTTGAGATCTGGAGACTGGAGATCTGGGAGATGGTGGAGGACCCACATTGTTAGCCTGGACATTCTCTCATTTACAGGCACTGAGCATATCACTGAGCACCTAAGTAGTTTTGCTCTTGGAAACTCTCCTGGTGATATATATGAACCTCTAGATATTGAACTAGATATAGAAGGCCACCTCTACACTTTTGATGGAGACATTTGCTGATCCTTATATAGAAAATGAAGATATGTTCTCTCATATTCCTAATCTTACTGTCTCCTTTTTCCTGGTGGTCACTGAACCTCTGGGTAGGGGCGAAAAAGAAAAAAAGATCTAATTCTGCCCTGCTGAATTAGCAAAGGCCCCATGGATAAGTTTAACCTGAACCATAAAGTATAAATATCTCACAGATGTGCAGAGCTCCAGGGAACATTCCTTCCAGAAAAATCAGTAGTAGTGTAGTGATATGGGAAGCCACACCCCAAATACACAGTCTAAATAACCATTCAGAAAATGAATATTTGTCTGTTTAATGTGTTTCTAACAGAGCCTCCCAGACAGGGAACTGGTATTCTTATCTAAGTTTCAAAAATCATGCAGTGATGTCATGAAAAAATAAATAAAAATCGAAATGAAAGACCAATGAAGGGAAGGTGGCTTCTTTAAACAAGTATCCCAGAAGAGGGAATGGCTCAACAAGAATGTGGATAATAAAATGGGACTTACCTCGAGAAGGAGTAAGAATGTGCTAGTTAGCTCAAGAAAGCCACAAGCCACAGATGCTGGTGTTCAGCAAGAGGAAGAGTGACACAGACAAAGGGTACAGAGACAGAAGTCGCGCCAAAATGATCAGTGCCTTTGGGGTGTGAGGAAGACATTCTAAATACCCCCAGGAAGATGCTGAAGGATTCTAAAGAAGAAAAGTGTCACAGAAATTATGTTCAAAACTGCACTAAGGTAAATCTGTGAAGAGAGGCTGGAAAATGATAGTGTTAGTGCAGAACCACCGGGATTGCCCAGGCTTCAGACAAGAGTGGTTAGAAGGGTGGGTGGGTGGGGACATTAGGAACCAGCCATGGGTTTGGAGATAGTGCTGCCCGGGGCTTACAGTTTTCCTAATGGAGCACTGGAGGAAAGAGAAAAAACTGAAAATGTGGGTTTTTCTCTCTCAAACCACTAGGAACATCACAGCACAGTGAAGCAGAAAGGAGAGGGGGAGAATACTGGATGAGTAGCAAGATGTGATTGGAGATTATTATTCTCCTTCTTTCTGATAGGGTTGGGACAGTCTACTTCACACCTCAGTGGAGATATAATACATAGATGGTGGACAACTGGTGAAGGCCAAGCAAGGTAACAGCACAGATGGTATTTAAGGGACCAAAACCAAGGATAGGGAGAAAAATAAATGAGCAAGGGAATTCCCAAAGAGAGTCCTTGAAATTTCCTCAAAGTTGAGGAAAATAAAGGGAACCAAGACAAGTTGAGAGCACCTGATGAGTGACAAAAAACAGCATAAAAGAAACCATTACAGGAAAAAAAAACCCACAGTGCCAAAGGGAGCTGTGAGCTGAGGGCAAGAAGGATGTAGTAATGAGTGCTACATTTGGATAAATGGAGAGCATTGATCTGTGCATTTGAACGATGTTTAAAGAATGGTGATATATCCCACAGAAAGACATACACGGTATATACTCACTTATAAGTGCTTATTAGACATGTAATATAGGATAAACACATTAAAGTCTCTACCCCTAAAGAAGCTAAGCAAGAAGGAGGACCTTGTGTAAAATGAACGATCCTCACTCAGAAAGACAAACAGGATTGACATTGGAAGAAGGAGAAAATAGGGAACAGGATAGGAACCTACCACAGAGGAATTCTGAAAGACTATACCCATCAGTGTATCAAAGCAGATGCTGCAGCTCATAACCAAACTTTGGGCAGATTTCAGAGTATCCTTTGAAAAAGAGGGAGATAGTAAGACCTGTAGAGAACAGGAGTTCCACAAGGAGAACAACAGAATTAAAAAATCTGGGCACCAAGACTGATATTCCAACCAAGAACTATGCATGGAGATAACATAGAAACCCTGCACAGATGTAGCCGATGGCAACTCCATGTCCAAGTAGGATCCCTAGAAAGGAGTCCAAGGGAAACCTCTGATATGAACTCAATGGCTGGCTCTTTGATCACATTCCCCTGAGGGGTGTGGGCAGCCTTTCCAAGGCACAGAGGAAAACAATGCAGGCAGTCTCCTGTCTATTTGTTTTCAGAGAATGGAAGGGGCCTTAGGAATACCAAGCCACCCTGTCACCTCAAGGTCCAGAAGGACTAAACACATTCTCTCCTCCTGAGCCAGACATGGTAGCCCAGCTAGAGGAAAGAGATCCAAAGGCAAGGCACAGAATCTAAGACAGGCCTGCTCCCACTATTAGGAGACCCACACAGTAGCGGTTCTGCAAATCCCTTCCATATGTGTAGAGGGTCTTTTTTTTAATTAATTTATTTTTATATCAATCATAGGTTAGGTACTTTGCATCCCAGGCGTAGCCTCCTCCCTCATACCCTCCAACCCTCCCACTCCCTCCCTCATCTCCCTCTTCCCCGCCCCCTCCAAGTTCACCAATAGGGGAGGACCTCCTCCCCTTCCATCCAAACCCAGCTCATCCTGTCTCCTTAGGGCTGGCTGCAATGCCCTCCCCTGGGTTCTAGCCAGTCTGTCACTCCCAGGCTTGTATGGGGGAGGGTCAAAGAGTCAGCCATCAAGATCATGACTGAAACATTCCCTGTTCCCTCACTAGGGTCTTCAGTCTGACAATGAGCTATCATGGGCCCCATCTGAGTGGGGCTTCGAGGCCATATCCACACATGGTCCTTGATTGTAGAAACCATCTCATACAAGACCCCTGTGCCCTGCTCAGTTTGGTCTTTGTGGAGCTCTTGTTCTCCCCAAGTCTCACCAACCTCCCCCAGATCTATCATTACTTCTCGCCCTCTGCCAAAGTCTTGATCGCGATTCTTAATATCTGCTCTGATATATCGCTACAT
>JAQQSO010002601.1:0-14240 GCA_028658305.1 Pachyuromys duprasi | reverse complement strand
CTCAAGAGGAGCAGACAGCTGGAAATAATAAAACTCAGGGCTGAAATCAATCAATTAGAAACAAATAATTTGATTTCTATAAACATATTTAGCATGTTATTCTGTTATGATATTCTATTCCTTGCTGATTTAACAAAGTTTGTTTGTATAATTATATTATAAGTCCATTTTATAGTATTCAAGATTCTGTGATTACCTTTTCTAAAATTATGATTTGATGTTTTTTAGTTTATATTTAGTTTGAAGATTTAAAATCTTATACATCAGGGTACTGAGAGGTTGGTAAGTGGTAAACACTAATTGTGGCTCTTGCAGATGGTTCATGTTCAGTTTCCAGCACTCACATGGTAAAATAAATGACTCCTAATCATCTACAACTCCAACTCCATGGGATCCAATAGTCTATTCTGGCTTCCATGAGCAATAGGCATATGCATGTATACGTACACTTACATGC
This sequence comes from Pachyuromys duprasi, assembly GCA_028658305.1. NCBI lineage: Eukaryota > Metazoa > Chordata > Mammalia > Rodentia > Muridae > Pachyuromys > Pachyuromys duprasi. Next base: position 13,783 of record JAQQSO010002601.1, on the reverse strand, counting down.
AGGAAAACACTCAGACAAAGAAAATTGCACTCATGCAATTATAATTTTTAGACAGTCCTGCCAGTTTTGTGTGGAAAACCTAGTATTAACACTTAGGATTGGAAATGTAGCACAGTGGAAGAACATTTATTTTTATGTGTTTTATGTATTCATTTATTATATATAAGACCAGGGTTCAATCCTCAACACAACAGAAGATAAACAAAAGATAAATACAATTTTTGGATAATTAAATAGTTTCTGAAGTAATATGAAAGTCATAAAAGCAATGGTATAAAGTAGTTTAATGGTCATTATGATTAAAAACAAACCAAAAAAAAAAAAAACCTACAAAGAGACCTCTGAAAAAGAGCGAGAAAAAAAATGTTTTCAAGTCACTTGTCTAATCATGATCTATAATGCACACTGAATAAACAGAATGCAATAATCCAATTAAAGTAGGAAAATAACTTCTGTGAATGTTTATTCAAAGAAGATATGTGAATTGCCAATAAGCACATGAAAACATGCTTCTTATTGTTATTTATTGAGTAAATGTAAATCAAAACACAATGAGCTATGATTATAAATCAATATAAATGTCTGTGATAATGGAGAAAGAAAAGATCAAAAATACTAGTAAGTATGTAATGATATTGGAATACTCATATAATTCTGAGTATGTATACAATAGCAGTAATTGTAAAAAAAATGAATGCTTTTTTACCATCTAAGATAGAAAATCCTCTTCAAATAATGAATTCCTGAGTACACATAAGGATGTTGAAAACAAAAATAAAACATGTATAGTAGGCTTGGTGCTCCACACATTTAATCTTACCACTTTGAAGGCACTAGCAGATGGTCCACTGTGAGTACATGGCAGGGCTACTAAGAAAGATGTAACTCAAAAGCAAAGCAAAATCAAACAAATACAAAGTATATGCAACCATTGACTCATCATCAGAAATAATTCTAATGTGGAGGCAACACATATCTCCATAAAATGTGCTATGTTGTCAAGGATAATATTGAATTGTGACTTTTCATTTCTACCCCCAATGTAAAGAGATACAAGGTGAGTAAAGTAGGGATGTAAGATGTTGGCGCCTAAAGGACACTGTGTCTTAAGAGCAGGGCAGCAGTGACTTCACAGTGACTAACAGATTGAACTCTGGGCCCGAAAACACCAACTATTTTATTTCCCAGGAGAGAGGAAACCACATTGTGTGGGAAGCATTGGGTCCATTCTCAGGTAACCCTGCTAAACCCCAGAAGAGTTGCCTGGTCACAGCAGGCACTGGGTAGCCAGCACAGAGCCACATGTCTACATGCTCTGATCACCAAGATGATCAGAAAACCCAAGGTGAAGAAAGCAATAGGCAATCTCAGGTCACCCAGACAATCCCTGGCAAAGATCCCTGCTCTACCAGGCACTCAGCCACAAGTCCAGAGACATGCATGTGTTCCCCACCGTCCCAGACAGAACTGTGGGCCCCAAACAACAGAAACTGGGTTTCCCGGTAGGGAGGAAAACCCAGCCCTCAGACACTGCTCCAAGGAAAAAACCTGTCTCCCTAGCTAAACTTACCAAACCGCAGGGCTCCCTAGTTCTTCAAGAGGGCTGATCCTAGGAAAAACAATGTAAGAGAAGCTGCAGCAATTCACTAAATTCAGAGCAAGAAATCCAGTGGCAGGGCAGCTGTCTCCAAGACTTCTCCTGGTGAGAGGAGAAGCCCCCTGACTACCGATGACCACAGTTACCACACAGGTCCATACACATGAAGTGATCTGCGGTAATTCCAGAGAAGCACTGACCATTCAGTGGCCATACCAAAAAAATAAAAAAAATAAAAAATAAAAAAATAAAAAATAAAATGAGAAGGCCTCCTTCAGGAACAACCATTTTCCTGCCAATGGGATTCTCTCCACCACAGGATTCCAGCAGGCACCAGAAACTAACAGCCAACACCTGAGGGAGCCAGATGAGTAGAGGCTAGTGTAAAAGCACAACCAACAAAAGACAAAGTAATTTAGTATCTCCAGAACCCAGTTACTCAGGGGCAAGTAGCCGTGGACACTCTAACATAAGTGAAATTCAAGAAGATAACCTTACTTCTATGCTTATGAAGAGGATAATGCAAGAAACAAATAAAATGCATAAAATAGAGAAAGATAAAGTCAAACAGATTATGGCCCTCTATAAAGAAATACAGGATAATGCAGCCAAACCATTTGGGGCTTTAGAGAGGACATAAGTAAATCACTAAAAGAAACAGAGTTAAATTTTAAAAACAGGTGAAGGAATTGAAGGAAAAGCAGGAAAATACAGTCAGACAGGTGAAAGAAATCGCCCAAATGGTTCAAAGCAAACACAATGGGAGGAAATCATGGAGAGGGATAACTTAAGGAAGAAAACAGGAACTACAGAGGTAAGCATAACCAGCAGCCTTTAAGAGATTGAAGAAAGAATTTCAGGTGTAGAAGATACAATAGAAGAAAAAATATTCCTTTAAAGAAAGTGTTAAATCTAAAAAATTTCTTGCACAAATAATCCAAGACAACATGAAAAGACAAACCTAAGAATAATAGGAATAAAGAAATTATTATTAAAAATTAAAGAATCCTGTCTCCAAAGCCCAGAACATATTTTAAAGAAAATCATAGAAGAAAATTTCCCCAGTTTAAAGGAGAGGCCTATAAACATATAGGAGGCCTACAGAACACCCAATAGATCAGAACAGAATAAACACCCTCCTGCCAAAAACACTCAAAAGAGAAAAGATACAAACAGATAAAAAATACTAAAAACTGCAAGTGAAAAGGGCCAAGTAACATGTAATAGCAAATCAATCAGAATCACACCTGACTTCTTAACGGTGCCTATGAATGCCAGAATGACCTGGACAGATATCAAGTACACCCTAGGAGAACACAGAAGTTAGCCCAGATTACTATACCAGCAAAACCTTCAATCATCATAGATGGAGAAAAGAAGATATTCAACAACAAAAACAAATTTAAACAATAACTATCAAGAAAGCCTTATAGAAGATACTAGAAGGAAAAACACAACCCAAGAACTCTAACTACATTCAGAAAAACAGAGGAAACAAAGAACCTCACTACAGCAAAGCTAAAAATAGCCAAGAACACAAACACATTGCCACAACTAACATCAAAATAAAAGGATATAGTCACTGGTCATTAATCTCTCTCAACATCAATAGACTCAACTCTCCAACAAAACAACATGGACTAACAGAGTGGATGTGTAAAGAATACCGAACAATCTGATGCAAACAAGAAACACACCTGTCACAAAAATAGACATTACCTGAGAGGAAAGGGCTTTCAAAGCAAATGGACCCAAGAAGCCAGCAGGCGTAGCTATTCTAATATCCAATAAAATAGAATTTCAATAAAGATTTATCAAAAGAGATGGGGAATATCACTTCATACTCATCAAGGGAAAATTCTACCAAGAAGACATAACAGTTCTGAACATCTATGCCCCAAGTACATGGAAAAGAAAAATTAATAAAATTTAAACTACACATAGATCCCCATATAATAATAATGGTAAACTTCAACACTTGCAAGAAAGGACAGGTCAACAAAACAGAAAATAAATAAAGAAGCAATGATACTAACATAAGTAATGAAACAAATTGACCTAACATACATCTCCAGAACCTTTCACATAAACATAAAATAATTTACTTTCTTCTCAGCATCTCACAGAACCTTCTCCAAAATAGCCCATACACTTGGTCATAAAGCAAGCCTCAACAGATAAAAAAAGATTGAAATAATCACCTGTCACAGCACCATGGACTGAAGTTTGATCTCAACAACAACAGAAATAGCAGAAAGCCTACTCACATATGGAAACTGAACAACTCTCTACTCAGTGGCAGCTGGGTCAGGGAAGAAACAGAGAAAGAAGTTAAAGCCTTCCTAAAATTCAATGAAAATGAAGGCACAATATACCCAAAATTATGGGACACAAAGAAAGCAGGGCTAATTGGAAAGTTCATAGCCAGAAGTGTTTTCCAAGAGAAATTCAAAACATCTCATAGAAGATACTTATGAAAGCCCTAGGTGAAAAAAAGAAGCAGACACACCCAAGAGGAATATATGGCTGAAAATTATCAAATTCAATCGATGGCTGGAAATAATCCATAAACTAGAAACAAAGAGAAAAATTAAAGGAATCAATGAACCAACAGCTGGTTCTGTGAGAAAATCAACAAGATAGAAAAACTCTTAGCCTACTACCTAAAAACCACAGAGACACTATCCAAATTTTTTAAAAAAATCAGAAATGAAAAGTGCAACATAACAACAGACAATGAGGAAATTCAAATAATCATTAGGTCTTCCTTTAAAAGACTTTATGCCCTAAAAATTTTAAATCTAAATGGAATGGACAATTTTCTTGATCACTTCCACTTACCAAAGCTGAATCAAGACCAGGTAAATAAATTAAATAGTCCTATATCACTTAAGGAAATAGAAACTGTCATCGAAAGTCTCCCATCCAAAAAACAAACAATCAAACAAATCAAGGCCAGATGATTTCAGTGCAGAATTCTAACAGACTATCAAAGAAGAGCTAACATTAACACTTGTCAAACTGTACTCTCCCTCCCCCCCCCAAAAAAAAGCAGAAGGAACATTACCTAACTCATTCTTTAAAGCCATAGTCACCTTGATACTGAAACCTCTAATGACCCAAAAAAGAAAGAGAATTTCAGGCCAATCTCCCTTATGAAAACTGATGTAAAAATATTCCACAAAATGCTCAGAAATCAAATACAAGATAGAATCAAAGATATCATCCACTGTGACCAAGTAGGCTTCATCCCAGGTATGCAAGGGTAGTTCAATATATGGAAACACTCCAATGTAATCCACCATATAAGCAAAGTAAAAGAAAAAACAAACAAAAAAGCACATGATCATCTCCTTAAATGCCAAAAAAAGCATTTGATAAAATACAACACTTGTTACTGTTTAAAATTTTGAAGCAACCAGGAATACAAGACACTTATCTATATATAATAAAGTATATGTACAGAAAGTCTATAGCCATCATCAAACTAAATGGAATGAAATTTAAATCAATCCCACTGAAATCAGGGTCAAGGCAAGGCTGCCCTCTCTCTCCATGTCTCTCAACATGGTTCATGAAGTCCTTGCTAGAGCAATAAGACATTTAAAGGTGATCAAGGGGATTCAAATCCAAAACAAAGAATTCAAATTATTACTATTTGCTGATGATATGATAGTATACATGAGTGACCCCAGAAATTCTACTAGGGAAATCCTACAGATGATAAACACCTCAGTAAATTGACTGGATACAAAATTAACTCAGAAAAGAAAAGAAAATCAGTAGCCCACCTATGTACAAAAGACAAACCAGTGGAGAAATAAATTAGGGGAAAAACACCCTTCACCACAGCCAGAAAAGACATAAGTATCTTGGTGTAACTCTAACCAGGCAAGTCCAAAACTTGTATGAAAAATCTTCAAGTCTCTGAAGAAAGAAATAGAATAACATATCAGAAGGTGGAAAGATCTCCCATGCTCATGGCTTGGTAGGATTAACATAGTAAAAATGGGCATTCTAACAAAATCAATCTACAGCTTCAATGCAGTTCCCATCAAATTACCAACATAATTATTTATAGATCTTGAAAGAAAATTTCTCAACTTCATATGGAATAACAAGAAACCCAGAATATCTAAAACAATCTTCTGAAACAAAAGATCTTCTGTAGTATCTACAACCCTGCTCTCAAGCTCTATATCAGAGCAAAAGTAATAAAAATTGCATGACACTGGCATAGAAACAGACTGGTGGATCAATGGAATTGAAAAGAAGACCCAAAAATAAACCCACACACCTATGGACACCTGTTTTTCTGTTTGTTTGCTTGTTTTTTGTTTTTTTGCAAAGATGGCAAAACCGTACAATAGAAAAAAGATAATGTCTTCAACAAATAGTGTTGGTGTAACTGGAAATCCACATGAAGAAAAATGCAGATAGGCTTGTATCTATCACCCTGCATAAAACTATAGTACAAGTGGATCAAAGATCTCAATATAAAATCAGGTACACTAAATCTTTTGGAAGAAAAACTAGGGAAGTGCCTTGAACTCACTGGAACAGGAGTCAATTTGCTGAACAGAACACCAACAACTCAGGCTTTAAGATCTACAATTAATAATTGGAACCTCGTGAAGCTGAAAAGCTTTAGTAAGGCAAAAGACATTTCCAACAGAACCAAAAGACAGCCTACATATTGCGAAACCATCTGACAGAGGGCTAATATCCACAATATATAAAGAACTCAAGAAATTAGACACCAACAAACAAAATAATCCAAGTAAAAATGGGGTACATAGCAAAGCAGAGAATTCTCAACAGAGGAATATTGAATGGCAGACAAACACTTAAAAAAATGCCCAACATCTTACACCCATCCGAATGGTTAAAATAAAAACCTGAAATGACATCACGTGTTGGAGAGGATGTGGAGAAAAGGAACCCTCCTCCATTGCTGGTGGGAGTTCCAACTTGTACAACCACTTTGGAAATCAATCTGGTGCTTTTTCAGAAAATCAGAAATAGCACTATTTCAAGATCCAGCTATACCACTCCTGGGCATATATGCCCAAAAGATGTCCCACCATTCAATAAAGACATTTACTCAACTATGTTCATAGCAGCTTTTTTGTAATAGCCAGAATCTGTATATGATCTAGATGTCCTCAATGGAGAAATGGATACAGAAATTGTGGTACACCTACATAATGGAATACTACTCAGCTATTAAAACAAGGAAATCACGAAATTTTCAGGCAAATGGATGGAACTAGAAGAGTTCATCCTGAGTTAGATAACCCAGAATTAGTAAGACTGCCATGGTATATATTCACTTATAAGTAGATATTAGCCACATAATATAGGATAGCCATCAGTAGACCTAAAGAAGCTAACCAACAAGGAGTACCCTAGGGAGGATGCTTAACTCTCATTTTGAATGGGAAATAGTGTAGGCAGTAGAGTGGTGGAAGAGAGGAAGCTAGATGGGAAGCTACTATAGAGGGTCCTCTGAAATGATTCACCCAAAGGGGGGTCAAAGCAGATGCTAAGACTCAAAGGCCTATCTTTGGACCTATCACAGAGAGTCTTTGGAGAAAGAAATTGTTGGAAATATAACAATATGTAGGGGACAGGAGACTCAAAAGGAGATGAACAAAACTAAAATATCTGAGCCCTGAGTGCCCTGCATATACTGATTAGCCAGTGGAGGACCGTCCATGAAGAGGACCTAAAGCCACTGCTTAGATGTGTCAGGTTGGCAGCTCACTCTCCATGAGGATGCCCAGTGATGGGAGCAAGGTTTGCCTCAGTCATGAACTTGCTTTACTGCTTTCTTATCACTTGCCCCTGGTGATGCATTGTTGCCAGGCCACGGAGGAAGAGGAGTCAGACAGTCCTGATGAAATTTAACAAGGTATGGACAGATGGCAATGGTAGTGAATTCCCCCTTTCAGTGGACTAGGGGAAGGAGATAGGCGGCAAAAGGGAGAAAGAGTGGTTCTGGAGGAAGGTGAGGGAGGGGCTTCAATCGGGATATATACGGAATAAATTATAAAGAAAGAAATAAAAGATAAAAATTAGAAAAAAAGTAAAAAAGTAAGTAAAGTCAGTACTGTTAAGTTATTTAAAACCCTGTGAAAAATAAATAACTTTTATTTTTATGTTGATTGTGTTAGTGTGTTTGCCTAATTTTGTTTTGCTGTAGTGAAGTTATTTATATTCTGTGGGGTTTTTTTGGGTGGGAGGGGCTGTAGTTACCTTCTATGGGTAGGACTTTTTCTTCTATTATCCTCTGTAGACCTGGATTTATGGAGACATATTGTTTATTATTGGTTCTGTCATGGAATATCTTGTTTTCTCCATCTATAGTGTTTGAAAGTTTTGCAGACAATAGTAGCCTATACTGGCATTTGTGGTCTCTTAGGTTTTGCAAGACTTCTGCCCAGGCCCTTCTGGCTTTTATGGTCTCTGCTGAGATGTCAGTTGTGATTCTGATAGGTTTGCCATTATATGTTACTTGGCATTTTTTTCTTGAACCTTTTAATATTTTTTCTTTGTTCTATACATTTAATGTTTTGATTATCATATGGTAGAAGGAATTTCTTTTCTGGACTAATCAGTTGCTGTTCTGTATTCCTCTTGTGTGCTTATAGGCTTCTCTTTGTTAAGATTGGGGAAATTTTCTTCCATGATTTTGTTGAAAATGCTTTCTGGTGCTATGAGCTGGATATCTTTCCTTTGTTATGTTGGACTCCCAAGGTGGGGAGACCCTCCGTTCCTCGGGATAGACACCAGACCTCAATAACCCACAAAAACAGAACTCTTGATGCAAACAGCAAGAGGTTTAATTAGTAGCTGGCATGCCGGGGCTCCGCACATAGCTCCCACACAAGGGGGTGATGCCGAGCCCCCAGCAACGGAATCATAGAGTTTATAAAGGCAAAAACCACAAAACAGGAGGGGGTGTAGGGGTAAGGGACTTTTCTAACGGGGGCAGTCTGTGATTGGCTGCGCCCAGGTGTGCGGACCAGGGGACAGTTAGAGATTGTATCCATAGCTACAGATGGTGTCTCTTTGAAACGTTTTGTATCATATCCGGGTTTGGTATTGTACCAGATCTGGATTTGGTAATGATTAAAGCTCACAAGTCTCAGTTCCCATGGTTAGTTCCCATGGTTAGGGCCAAGTTAAAATTTTCCATCCTTACAGTTCTATTTAATGTTACTCTTAGGTTTTGTCTTTTCATGGTGTCCTTGATTTCTTACATGATTTATGTCAGGACTTTTTTTTTGGATTTAACCTTTTCTTTCATGGATCCATCAGTTTCTTTACATTTAGTCTTCTACACCTCTGATTCTTTCCTTCATTTATTGTATTCTGTTGGTAATGTTTGCCACTGTACTTCTTGAATTCTTTCCTAAGTTTTCCCTCTCCAGGATTTCTTCTGTTTGTTCTTTCTTTATTATTTCCATTTCCATCTTTATATCTTGAGCAGTTTTATTGATTTCCTTCACCTACTTCTTTGAATTTTCCTGCTTTTTATTATGTTATTTGTTCAATTCTTTCAGCTCTTTGTTTGTACTTTCCTTTATATCTTTATATTTTTCTTTATATCTTTTCATCTTTATATCTTTATTTTTTTATTCTTCTCTAAAGAACTCAAACTGTACCCCTGGTACCAAAAGGTATCTACTTCATAGTAGGGTTAGAGAAGGCACCTGGGATTCTAGCCATAACCTGCCCATACACAGAAGGTATGCACAGACAGTGGGATTGGGAATGTGTCCTGAAATTGAGGTCATGCCATGTGGGAGCCCAGAAAATGTTCCGGGGATTAGCCCAAAAACCTGAGGTTTGAAAAGAGCATTTCCCTCAGTGTGGGCTTTCTCTCACCTGGGAAATAAGGATGATGGATTTGGAGGTACACAGCATGGCTTGTTGGTCTCTTTGCTCTCACTGCTGTGCTGCTGTTCATATACCTTGCATGATCAGCACCACCATCTTGGCTCTACTCCAAAAATAATTTAATTTAAAGCAAAGACTGGAAAACATCTGTAGTATAATATTTTTTAAACAAAATACCAAAAATCTTTCATATAAGTGCATATTTAGATATTAAAACATACATGTGAAAAATATAGAACTATGTCTAATATTATGTATATTTTAACATTGCATACTGAGGATATTTCCAAACTATGAATACTGGAACAGAAAGTAAATTAAAAGATTGAGACAATTCTTCTAAAGCATAAATGGTACAAATTATAATTCTTTCTTATTTTTATACTATCATACATGATTGTTAAAATAATGATAATAATTAAGGTTTTTGGCTGGTTGTTTTGGTAGGACCCTTGGCAGTTGGAGGGAAGGTGTCTCTGAATCTTTTGCCTAACATGAGAAGCTTTTCTTCCTAATGGCTTGCCCTGCCCAGCCTTTATGTGAGGGTTTGTGCCTGCTATTATTGTATCATGTTACACTGTGACTGCTCTATGTCCCTGGGAGCCCTCTTTTCTTAAGGGAAACAGGGAAGCAATGGATCCAAGAGAGAGGATAGGTAGAAGGAAACTTAGAGTAGTAGAGGACAGGCAAGCTACAGTAGAGATATAGTGTATGAGAGAAGAATAAAAAAAAATGTGAAAACTTAAGCTATTGTTTATACCACAAACACATGCACAATTTTATTAAATCCAATGACTTTTTTATTTGCCTCTTTTTGGTTTAAAAATCTCTCCTCCTAGGCCACAGAAGAAGAAAATGCAGCCAGTCTTGATGAAATCTGATAGGCTAGGGTAAGATCGAAGGGAGGTGGACTGCCCTTATCAATGGCCTGGGGAAAGGAAAAGGGAAAAGAAGAGGAAGAGAGGGTATGGTTGGGAGGGGATGAGGGGGAGGGCTACAGATGGTATACAAAGTAGATAAATTATAATTAATAAAAAACTAAGTTAATAAAACAAGATTAAAAAAATCTCTCCTCTACCCCAAATATGAGATGAAGCTGTTTCCACATTTCTATTGATTCTCACACACAAGCTCATTGCACACATATAGTTCAACATTCACTTTTACATGGAAAGTTAAGAGCAATTTTATTCTTATTTTAGAGAAAGGTTTATAAACAATAGTGCACCCAAACACAAATCCTAAATAGAAATAGATACATTGAAATTTATTGAGAGTTCAAAAGCTCAATGACAAATATCAGAGCAGTAAAAAGATGTAAGCTAATTTTATATAGCTGGTAGTAAAATTAATTCATTTTCTCCCCTGGTCCTCTGTTCCCAACCATTAGCCATTCTCTTCCTATACCTGAAACCTACCCCTGACACCCTCCCCACCCACTCTCCCACCCAGTTCCCTCCAACCATCCACTTCATATGTCTATTTTATTTCTATTCCCAAGTGAGATTCATAATCCTCCCTTGGGTCCTCTTTGGGGTCTTTCTGTCTGTGGGCTGGAGCACGGTTACCTTGTACTTTATGACCAATATCCAGTTATAAGTACATACCATGCATGTCTTCCTGCACTCTGGGTTACATACTCAGGATAACTTTTTCTATTTCTATTCATTTGCCTTCAAATTGCATGATGCCTTTGTTTTCCACTGGTGAGTACTATTCCATTGTGCAAATGTACCAGAAATCAATGAAAGGGGGCATATCTGGGACAGGAACGTCTCCTGGTAGTGTTCTGGGATGACCCTAGTTGAAATTTCTAGCCACAGGGGATAAGGAGCCTAATTTTGCTAACTCCTGTAGCCAAGTGGGACTTCCATGGAGGGAGGGGGACACCAAATAACCCATGAACCTTACACAGAAATTTTTTCTTGCCTACAAGAAATGTAGGGGTGGGAGATCCAAGATGGCTGACACGAGAGGACACTGTGTCTGAGGAGTAGGACAGCAGTAACAACGCAGGGACCAGGAGACTGAACTCTGGGACCTACAACACCAGCATTTGTGATTGCCAGGTGAGCAGAACTCCTACGGTGTGGAAATCAAGTGGTAAAATCCTAGGGACACCCAGTTTTTCCACGGAAAAAACTCCTGGTGACCTGCAGTGCACAGCCCTGATCTGAACTAGCAGCCACCCAGGGTGCCAACAGCCGCCATTCCAGACTGGGTCACACAGTCTCCGCCAGCAACCACCTCAGTCCCTGTGTGTGTCACAGGCCAGACTGAGAAGGCCCCAAATTTCATTCCCCAGATAGGGCTGCATCAGGCTGGCATACTCCCCATGGAGAGACTAGCGACCACCCTGGACTGGGACACAGAGTGTCAGGTCCAGACAGAGATGCCCCCAAATACCATCTCAGACCGTGGTGCATAGCCCCTGGCCCAGAAGGAGGCCCCAAGACTCTAGTCCATAGGAGAGACCTTAGCAGCAATCTCAGGTCGGAGCATGGAGCCTCCAGAACAGAGCGGCAAGCCCAGCTGACATCTCAAACCTGAATACTCTGCATCTAGCACAGAGTGAGGAGCTAAGCCTCCAGACCAGAGGGATGAACAGCCAGTGGTGCTCAAAGCCTCTAGCACAGAGCACGAAGCAGGGCACACAGATCCCACAAAAGAGTTCAACTGAGGCAAAAAACACACTATCAAACCACTGGAACTCCATGATCTTCTTGAAGAATACTCCTGACACAAGAGATTGACAGTTCCAGTCTGAAGTTCAGCCTTAAAGCACAAACAGCACCTTGATTATATATAAACAAATGCTCAGAAGTCGACATAACAACTCACCCAACAAAAATCAGGACACCATGGCCCCACCAGGAACACCCAAAAGCAATGGAGATTTTAATTCATCGGAGACACAGGAAAATTATGTTAAATTATGATTATGCAGATATTAGAGGAACAAAAAGAGGGACAAAAAGAGGAAATGAACAAGGCCCTCAAAGAAATTCAGAAAAATTTAACTTCCCACATTCAGGAACAATTAAAGATATCCACAGAGGAAAAAACCAAAAAAATAGGAGACAGTCAATCAGATGGAGGAAACGATACAAAGCATGAAAACAGAATTAGAATCTATAAAGCAGACAAAAATGAAGAAGAACCTGGAACGGGAGAAAAGATCAGGAACCACAAAGGTAAGCATCACCAATAGGATACAAGAGATGGAAGTGAGAATCTCGGGAGCTGAAGATACACTGGCTGAAACGGATTACTCACTCAAGGAAAAAATAAAATCAGAAAAGTCCCAAACACAAAACATCCAAGAAATCAAAGATGCCGTGAAAAGACAAAACCTAAGAATAATTGGAATAGATGAAAAAGAAGACTGCAGGGAAATATTAAAAAAAAAAACATAGAAGAAAATTTTCCCAACTTAAAACAGAATTTTCCAAAAACATAAAAGAAGTCTACAAAACACCAAATAGACTAGAGCAGAAAAGAAATACCTCTCATCACATCATAGTCAAAACACTAAACCTACAAAACAAAGAAAAAATATTAAAGGGAACAAATGAAAAGGGTAAAGTAACATATGAAGGTAGACCAATCAGACTCACACCAGACATCTCATCAGAAACTATGAAAGCCAGAAGGATGTGGGCAGAAGTCATGCAGTATTTAAGGGAACAGAGATGCCAACCAAGACTACTTTACCCAGCAAAGATTTCAATCAACATAGATGGAGAAAACAAAATTTTCCACGACAAAACAGAATTTATGAAATATCTACACAGCAACCCAAACCCTACAGAAGGAACTAGAAGGAAAACTTCAGTCCAACAAAAACAACTACACCAAAGAAAATATAGGATAGAGATACTTTCCCAATGACAACAACAAGAAAAAAGCAATGAATCACAGTAAGACCACCAACTCCACAATAAAAGGAAATAACAGTCATTGGTCACTATTACCTATCAACATCAACGGACTCAACTCTCCAATAAAAAGACACAGACTAACAGAATGGCTGCAGAAACAGGAGCCAACATTCTGCTGCATCCAAGAAACACACCTATGCAAAAAGATAAACACTACCTCAGAGTAAAGGGCTGGAAAAATATTTTGCAAGCAATGGACGCAGAAAACAAGCTGGGGTAGCAATCCTAGTATCTAATAAAATAGACTTTCAATCAAAGGTAATCAAGAAAGATGAGGAGAAGCACTTCCTTCTCATCAAAGGAAAATTCCAACAGGGGGACATCACAATTTTGAACATTT
>JAQQSO010002600.1:0-14240 GCA_028658305.1 Pachyuromys duprasi | reverse complement strand
AATGGAGATTTGGCACCTCCTTCTGTGCCAGGGGCTGTGCACCACGGTCTGAGATGATATTTGAGGCACACACAGTGGGTTTGGGTTGGTGTGCATCCTCTGTATGCAGGCCTGTCTGAAATGGTGCCCGAGGCCTTCTCTGTCTGTCTGGCCCGTGGACAGACACCTGAACTGGGGTTTTTGCTGGGAGATGCGTGCAGTTTTCGCCCTCAGTTTGCGGTCTGGTCAAGATGGTCCCAGGATCCTCTCAGCCGTGGGTTGAGACAGAACTCGGGTTCCTCCCAGATAAGCTGGCGGACTCACACACTGACTGAGTTTTTGCTGGCGGAAGCGTTCGGTCAGCGCCCCCGCAGTGTGTGGACTGGTCAAAACAGTCCCCCAATCCACTCAGTCTGTGGTGGTTCCGGCGATCGGTTCGGGCAGAACTCAGGTTCCTCCCAGATCCGCTGGTGGACTCACACACTGACTGAGTTTTTGCTGGCGGAAGCGTTTGGCTCGCGCCCCTGCAGTGTGCAGACTGGTCAAAACGGTCCCCCAATCCACTCAGTCTGGTGTGGTTCCGATGATCGGTTCGTGCCTGCCGTACACCCGTGGGTTGAAGCAGAACCTGGGTGCAGTGTGAGCTTGCAGTGTGCAGTGAAAACAGCACCCGGTTCCTCCCGAGACTGCCCGCGAGACTGTGCGATCCAGTCTATAATGGCGGGTGCGGGCGCCCAGAGCGGCTGCTCGTTCAGATCAGAGCTGTGCGCCGCTGGTCACCCGGAAATTTTCCAGGTAATAACTGGGTGTCTCTAGGGTTTTCCCACTTGATTTTCTCACCGTAGGAGTTCCGCTCACCTGGCACTCGCAATGCTGGTGTTTTAGGTCCCAGAATTCAGTCTCCTGGTCGCTCCGTTGTTTCTGCTCTCCTACTCCTCAGACACAGTGTTCTCTCGTGGCAGCCATCTTGGATCCTCTCTGGAAATCAATCTTAATGTTCATCTTCTTTATAGAGATAGCTCTTCATTATTCAGGGTGAATTTTGTTACTGAAACAACTCAATGTCATTTTATATCATATTTTTAAAATATATTTCTATTTATTATAACTTATTCACTTTGTATTCCAGCTGTAACCCCCTACTTTGTCCCCTCCCAATCTCACCCTCCTTACCTCTTCTCCTCTTATACCCTTCTCCCAGGCCACTGATAGGGGAAGTCCTCCTTCCCTTTCATCTGACCGTAGCCTATAAGGTCTCATCAGGAATGGCTGCATTGTTTTCCCCTTGGCCTGGTAAGACTGCACTCCACAAGGGGAAGTTATCAAAGAGCCAGCCACTGATATCATATTTTATAAGGATAAATCACACTAAGCAGGAATTTACTATTAAGAAATAGTATGTGCCACTTGCTATGATTTGGATATGATGTGTCTGTCAAAGGTTGGTGTGCTGGAGGTGTGAATTTGAATGTGATAACACAGAAAGGTGTCAAGACTTTGAAAAGGTGAAACCTAGTGTGAGGTAATTAGGCCATGAAGGTGCTAGTTTTGGAAACAATACTTGTCTTGTGGTATAGCAGGGCCCCAGACCTTAGCACTACTGACTCCATGATGGAAGTACCATTGAGGCTGTATAAAAATAAAAACAAAGACCTAGTCCACCAAAGTCTATAGTTCTGGGACAGTCTCTAAATCTACTAATCTTGCTTTGGCTTCTATAGTTCTGCTTCTGGCTGTTTTCATTAACTGAAGTCTGTCAACCCAGCACATGGGTTTTGTGCTTTAAAATCTCACCCTTACAAAGACTCTGTGCTACACTGAGATTCCAGACACCCAGTGTAGTTGTCTGCCTACCAGCTAATGAAGACTCTCTCTTGGCTTAAACCTATGTCTGAGCAGTCTTCTCTGGTGAATAACCTACAACTGTGGGAATGGGCTGAGCCTTGCAGGACTGGATCAGTTACCGCAAGGTAGATTTCAGTAAATACATGAGCACTTCCTTCCGTCTCTCTTGTATGGACACCTGCTTATTCATTTCTATGCCACCTCCATGCTTCTCTACCCACCAGCTGGCAAAGCAGAAGGACTGCACCAGCAACTGACCATGTGTGACTGCCTGCTCATTGATAAAAACGTTAAACTAAAACACCCTTATTTTCTTTACAACTGACCTGGCTCAGGTATTTTATTGCAGCATGATGCCTAAACTAAGGCTCTAAATCAGTGATTGCATTGCAAATCTAATGCACAGGTTGGGTTGTATAGACCACTCTCACTGGCACGCAGCCTGCTCAACTGTTACATGCTGCCTCCTGTTGCTAACAGAGTCCAGTAGTTACAACTTGGTCTAAAAAATATTAACGACTGTTTGGTCCTTTATTGACCAAATAGTTTTGACAAGTTTGCTGACACTTGTTCTAATGCAATAAAACTCATTTTATTCATTAATTGTTCTACTGACTTTGAATGGAATTCTAAAATAAGACAATCAAAAGGTTATAGGATCAGTTATAGAAATCACTGATAAAATGACTCAAAGAAAGAATCTTCATATAGGAAAAAAAAAGACTCCATGAATTTGGTTACAAACCAATCATGTCTTAACTTTTTAAAGAAAGCTTAGGCTCAACTTATGACTGGCATGTTGGCATGGTGACACACCTGTAATCCACACCAAATCACGAGTAACCAAGGAAAGAAACTTAAAAGATCCTCTTGATCTCTAAAATGGGTAAAGATTAAAGACATTAAAGTTTCAAATTGTGGCAGAGAAACAAACAAACAAAAGTAGGAACATGCTTTGAGTGAGGGGGGTACTTAGGAAAGATCTGATGGCTCCAAGTCAGCCTGATCTATAATTACCTCACAGCTCATCACTTCCGTGTCCAGGCAAGTAATCTAAAGGATAAGAGCTTAAAGAGACAGACCAAAGATCATTGGTGTCCCATTTATAGCAAAGATGGAGATAGCTTCCACCAGCAGGAGACTAGAACATGAAACAGAGAACAGTTTATACTGAAAAACATTTTCAGGAGTTAAAATGAATGAATCACTTCCACCTAGATAAAACTAAAAATCATGATGATGAATTAAAAAGCAACTGTGGGGACAACTAGATGGCTTAGTGCTAAAGGTGCGTGCTGCCAAGCCTGAGGACCTGAGTTCTGGGACTCATCGGGTGGAAGGGGAGAATTAGCTCCCACAAGCTGCCCTCTGATCTCCCACGTACAAGCTGTGAAGGTAGAGGAAGGTATATCTTTGTGAGTTCTAGGCCAGTGTGGTCATTATAGTGAATCCCAGGACTGCACGGTCTGAATAGTGAGTTCCAGGCATGTGAAGGCTACAAACTGAAGCCCTGTCTCAAAACACAAAACAAAGTAATAATAACGCAATTGTAAATAGAGCACACTTTCACTTTTTCATGTCATTGTCATGTATTTCTGAAATACTCAGAATCCTACTTTATAGGCATATTTATAAAGTAAAATTATAAATACTTGAAAAATCAGACCAACTTTTGGTTATAATTGTCTCTGCAGAGGAAAACCTGGGGAATAGACAGCAAAAGATATCTCATCTGTAATCTCATGATTTGCTCTTTGAGTGAGAGTCAGAGCAGTCATAGCAAACAATTGCTTTAGGCGGTTGGCAAGAACATACCTGTTTATTACTGCTGTGTTGTTCTGTAGGCTTGAGTACATTCAAATATACGTATGTCATGCACTAGTGTGCGGTGTTTCGATTGGTGAGGGACAACATGAATGGCAGCAGTCCTGTAAGATTACACCACTTAGTGTTAGTTTCAGCCATCTTGCTTTGCACAGTCAGCCAGCCAACGATAAAATCACCTAGCCACCGGTTCTCAGCAATCATCTCTGACATAAGCAATGCATGCTTTGATAATACACACATGTATTGTATGTATGTATGTGCATTATTACACACATACCCATCACTAATAATAATATACACACTATCTCATTATATACACACAATATATCTTAAAGAAGAGAAGTAGTAAGTCCCCGTCTTTTGCCTCTGAGAGCAATGGGTTCTTTGCTCTCTGCCCACAACAGGAGAATAGGTAGAGTGCAGCACACACCACTTCGAGGAGCCTTTCAGGGCTGAGCTCCTCTAAAGAAGCTACTTCTAATGACTTTTATTGCCAATTTAGGATTCTGGGAAAAAGAAATGACCTGTGGGACTCAAATAGATGTTTAGCTCTTTACTGACCAGGAAATTACTGGTTCTACAAGTTCCAACTTCCACATCTTTAAGGTGTTACCTTATGATTAAGCACCCACCCCTTTCTTCTCACACCAGTTTCCTCCAGTTCCATTTGATGTAAGCAATAGAAATCGTGGGTCTACAGCTAGGCTATGCTCCTGCCTCGGGCGATTCACTTCCAGTTACACTTCTGCTGCACAGTCACTTCCTCACATTGTGTAGGTGAAAGAAAGCAGGTTAATTACCCTCCTCCGTTTTGTCATCAACTGCGCTTTTCCCTCCTTACTGACCATTCGGTCAAAATTACTTAGTCATTGGTATTAGCCAACACTTGATGTCTGCCTATCTGTCTAGAATATAGGCTCAGAGTCTGGCTTTCTGTTGGACCACAGCAGTGTACCATGGAGCTCTACGTGTAGAATTAGAATCTATTCGTGGGATGGGTGGCTTTAAAGTGCAGAGAGGATTTTTCTAGAATTGATGCCCAAACCTGAATAAGTATAAGTTCCATGTCTGGAATAAAGAGTATCACATATTATGGACTAGTGAACTCTTGTAGATCTTGATCTGCCCTGGTTTTGCTACATGCTGGGTCTCTGAAGCTTAGCTTCTGAGAATGCTAAATGGGGTCTGTAGTCTCAATGGACAAACTGTTACGATATAAATAAAAATGCCAAACACTCAACAGAACTAAATATGAAGAGATTTATTTGGGAGGAGAGGAGACAGAGATAGACAGAAACAGTGGGAGAGCTTAGGAAAAGGGCGGGGCGGGTGGTGGTTAGGTGGTGGTTAGGCTCCTGGGAGAGAAACCTAAGCAGAGAGAGAGTGGGTGGAAGCGGCGGATGGGTTCTATCTGGAGCACCTGACCCAGGTGATGACACAGGACACAAGCAGTTACACAGGACTTTGCCAGGACCCTAAAGGCCCCCCCGAAGGCAGACCAGTTGAATTGCCTGCACAACATAACAACAAACAATCTCTCTTGTCTTCTGCAGGCCTGCCTTGTTCTCTCGTTGGCTCTGTGGACATAGACATAATCTTTAACTTCTAACTTCTAAGTTTGTCTCCTTCACAAAAAAAAAAAAAAAAAAAAACAGAACGGAACGGAATAATTCTAGTCATGGGGTGAGGAGTAGTGGTGGCTATTGCTGTATGAGAATGAGAACCCTGGCTTAGAGAGCAACCAACAGACATGAGGGAGGAGGAGAAAATACTGCAAGCTAGAAATTGTAATACAACGTAAAACCCACTGTGCTCCACAGGAAATGTGCGTTGCCTAGAAGAGCCTGCAGTCTTAGAGGGCAAGGAGAGCAATATCTGTTAATGAATGGAGACTGGGGAGGTGACTCGGTGGTTAAGAGCCCTTACTGCCTGCAGAGGACCCAAGTTTAGTTCCCAGCACCCTCTTGGCGGCTCACAACTAACCGCCTAGAACATCAGGTACCCTCCTTTTCCCTCCAGAGGCACCTGGCACCCACAGGTGCAAATACACGCAGGCAAGCAAACACAAATAAATAAAAACAAATCTTAAAAATAAGCAGTTATTTTTTTTAATGAATGGATGATTCAGTAACTACACTCCTTGGCATTACTGAAGTTAAAGCTTTAGTCCAGACAGGAACCGACACACAGATGTTTACAGCAGTTCCATCATGACTGCCAACACTTGGAAGCAACCCAACTGTTTTTCAATAGATGACGCAGCAGCAAACTGTGGGCGGATATCTAGACTGAGGAATGTGATTCAGCACTAAGAAGAAATGAACTTTCATGAGAAGGCACGAAGGACTCTCCCAAAGTGACTGAGGGAAAGAAGGCAATCTAAAATGGGCCCCATTCTTCGTGAGTGAAACTCAGAGGCTTTCTAAACTAAGAGCAAATACAGAGAGGAGGCTGGGGGAAGGGCAGAGGACGGGGTACTGTTCACCCTCTGCTCAGAACTGCTCTAAAAATTAAAATCTACCCCAAAGCTTGTAAATGGAAGTAACGGAAATAATGCAGAAGAAGAATAAAGAAAGGGGGGGCGGGAGGAGGGGGCACAGACCAAAGCGCTGAAGGAGATGGTCAGGAGACAGAGCCACACACAGGAAAGTAGTTGCTCAAACTTGAGCGCAGAAGTGCAGGGGCGGCAGGAGCCCTGGATCAATCCAGAAGGCCTACCCAGAATCCCTCCCATCAAAACACTGCAGGGAGGAGGTAGGGTAATCCAAACTGTTTGCGCTAAAAAGAGCAGTAAACACTCATCTCAATAAAACGCCTTAAATACAAAAACATTTAGTATGCCCAGTTTGGCTTCTCTTGCTTTTTTTTTTAAACTGCTCAATGCAGAGGACAATTTACTTCCCTATTTTAAAAAATAATTCTTTTCTTTTTCCCCCATTCTGTTTTGGTTTGTGAGGTTCTGTTGTCATTTCTTCCTAAAGCGCTGTTTCCTCACATTTGCATCATGTGAGATTCCGTTTAAACTGCCTTTTAATTGTATGTGCTGCCTTGGCAGAACATGACTGATGTACTAGCGTTAATTAGGGCTCCAGTCAGCAGCCCGTGCCAGCTGGAAACTGAGAAACAAGCGTAAATTATTCTGTCATCAATCAGCTCGGAAATGTTTGAATCACTAATTAGTTTGCAATTTGGGTGACAGTTTATCTGACGCAGGCGATGTCAGAAACTTCAGATCTGAGATGAATAATTTGCCAGGAACAAGCCCCGATTCCCCGCTTTTAAATACATGAAGGTTTATCTGCATGTTGGAAGGTGGCTCAGCAGTCTTCATTAACTTCCAACTGGGACTATGTAAATCAGGATCCAGCGTGAGCCACTTCAGGCCATGGTGGCTTAGCAGATGATATTTAGGAAAAGAAAGCCTCTTTTTTTCTTCTTCTTTTATTAATAATTCATAAACTGATAGACAAGGATGTTTGGGTTTTTAACAGCTTTTTTAAAAAATCACAATGGTTTTCTTAAAAAAAAAAAAAAAAGCAATCATCCCCTTTTACATGAAAATTAGCCGCACTGCATCTTGCTGTTTAACTGATTTATTCTCCTCCACCGTCACGTGACCAGAATGTTAATCTGGAAGTGATTATTAGGCCTTGTCCTTTCAAGAAGGGTTGCTATTGGGGCTTTATTAAATAGCAGACGTATGTTTCCGCTTAAAGGGAAAGATATATAGTTAGCATGGGGGAGGGTGGGGTAGTAAAAAACAGAAAAAACAGATTTTTCTCTGAATGCATCACGAAATCCGTGATTTCTCCCACTGAGGATACCGGAAAGGGTCCCAGGTATTGGAAGCAAAGAACAAGCCTGGATATAATCCCTGTCTCCTCTGTGTGTGGAAGGGGCTACTATCTGTAGGACACTTAAGATTCCTGCACATTTTAGGTCTGTGGCGTTTATAGGTCACACACTGCTGTATGCACAGTGCTGAGGAATCAGTCATCACCTTTCAAATTTCCTCTCGACAAGATGTCAACGGAATCCACCCTCTTAATTATAGCAGGGCCAACAGGCCTGGGTACTGCAGGACCAACCCTGTGTGGACAAACACATTTGGAATACGCCTTTCTCTCCCTCAGAACCAGGCAGGTGAGGCTGTCGACAGGGAAGCAGGGTCGGGGTGAGGGATTCAGGAGTCCCAGTGGCATATGGAGACTGCGAGCAGCTGGCAGGTGGGGAGCGCAGCCTGAAGCTTGGGAAGACCTCCCTCCCACGGACGGGTGAGGCTCTCTCAAAGCAAGGCCCTCAGTTTACTTTTTAAGGAGTTTCTTGACAATCCCCAGCCCCAAAGCCATTCCCTCAGTTATGTTTCCTCACACCATTTGAGCTCACTATTTTAATTGCTAGTAAGATTTGAATGGTGTTTGCTCCCTTCAAAACTCAAACTGAAACTTAACTGGAGGCGTGATGGATGAGTCAGAGCAGAAGCATAGGCTCCCCACATGCACCAGTTAGAGACTGCTGACGGGAAAAGCAGAGAAAGGAGTTTTAATCAATGTACACTGGGAAGAGGAACAGAATGGGACCCAGAGGTCCCAAGTCTATCTTCTCCACGTTAACATGAGTTTTCACACGGGGTGGATAACTGGTCTTGTGGTCTTAGCTGAGGTGTGGTTTGGAGGATCCTTCTCTCAGTTCTGACTCCGAGTCTACATTGACAATCTACAATTAATTGCCTCAATATATATAAAAAAAAAAAAGAGTCCCAGACAAATGTATCCAGTGTTTCTGGTTGAAATTTTTAAAATACAGGAAAGGCCAGGGGAAGATTTTCTCCAAGTTTCAGAGAAGGAAAGACAGTTGTGCTGGCTAGTTTTTATGTCAACTTGTCCCAAGCTGGAGGTCATCTGAGAGGAAAAAACCTCAACTGAGAAAACATGTCTATAACATCTGGTTGTAGGCAAGCCTATAGGTCATTTTCTGAATTAGTGACTGATGTGGAAGGGCCCAGTAAAGTGTGGGTGGGGCCACTCCTGGACTAGCAGACTGAGCAAGTCATAGTAATCAAGCCAATAAAGAGCACTCCTCCACGGTCTCTGCCTCAGCTCCTGCTTCCCGGTTCCTGCCCTGCTTGAGTTCCTGTCCTGACTGCCTTCAGTGATGAACAGTGATGTGGAAGCATAAGCAAAGTAAACCCTTTCCTTCCCTGTTGCTTTTGGTCATGGTGTGTTATCACAACAAGATGTGCTACCACGCAAGGTCGCTCAGAGAGCAGGTTCTAGAGACATGCTCCACACAGAGCTTCTAAAGTCGCTCCAGAGACAGAGGAACTGGATAACCACTCCAGAGATCTATCAGAGGAAGGGCTGGGGAAGGCTATCCACTGGAGATTTTATGAGTCACACTGGGAAGTGGTACATGCCAAAAATAAACTTGCTACGCAAACAAAATAGTGGCTCTTCAAAGTGAAAGAAAGGCTAGTGTTATTTCAAATCCTTTCTTTTCTTCCTTTCTATCTTCCTTTTCTTTCTTTGTTGATGTTTCTAGAAGAAAAAAAATCAGTATAGCCTCATGAAAAATATTGAATATTATATTTCTTTATCTTTGGAAAACAAAATGAATGATGACACTTTGTTTACTACTTCCATCAGTAGCAATATAGCTTTTAATTCTTTTTTTTTCCCAGATCATCTCAACTTCAGCTTTTCAATGCTTTTTTGTGTTGCTTAGCGAGATGCCTAACTAAAAAGCAACAACATGATTACCACAAGATGGAGTGGGGAATGAAGACCGAGACTAATAGTGTCTGCCACATCCTTCTCTTTGAAATGGTTGGTCCTTCATTTAAAAATTAAAGGTAGCTCCAACGTATCTTAGATGACTGATTGGGACTCACTGGTACTGAAGTATAAGGAAAGATACATTGCAAAGAACTCTGATCGTTCACTTTCTGGGGCACATCAGGGCACACTGTTTAGCTTCAGACATCTATAGGCTGGATAAAACACAGCTTTTCACACCAGTCAGTTCACAGTAAGTGTTTAAAAATCCCATAGCTTTGGGGGCTATGTCTGAAATTAGTTTTCTACCTTACTCTCATTTATTACAGCTCTTCCTTTCTTTTTCTTTTGTTTTTGTTTTTGTTTTACTATAGAGATTACCACGAGCTTGCTCCTTCATCTTTGCACACAACATTGGAAAGTGTCTGTCCTATCTCAAGACCTGTGCAGAAAGAACCCTGAAATTCTGCCTGCATCCTTCACTCATCACAGACCCCAAGAAGCATTCCTCAGGGAAGCAGCTCTCTCTTTCCAGTGCTTCTGTTCATCTATCATTCCCAGTTCTGTTCTGAATTTATGCTTAGGAACGTGAGCCACTGCCTGATTTTGTCTTCTCTCTGGCTCAGTGTTTGCCTTGTCCATATCTGCAGATCAGACCCTATCCCATCTTCCTTGTTGTTTAATTCTTCCTTAGCCTTCTTCATAAGTGCAGTCTTGGTTGACAGATGCCCTTCACTCTCTAGGTAGAGCTGCCATTCGTCTATCACCCAATTCTACGTCTTCTTGAACTCCAATCTCTTTGGGACAATGTTTCTTCTCCTTCTGACTCTCGCCTCTGCTTCTCTTGTTCTCTCCATCTTCCACCTCATCACAGATAAATCCAGCACTGACCTCTTATTTACAGTATTGGAAAGTGTGTCTACTTGTCCTTTGCTGTCATTAGCTGCGTTTCCAGTTTCACATCTGCTTTCAGATTCCTGTGTGGGGTACTCACACTTAGAATCATCAATTGGTTCTGCCCAGATTTCTGAAACTCATTCCTAAGGCTGGAGATGGTCTGTAGCTAACTGGGCTGGAAAACTGTTCTATTCAGCCTTTGCTAGATTATGTTGCAGACAAGCCCCAGATTTCAACAGCCTACTACAACCAGAATCAGTCCCCAGTTCCTCATATCATGTGCTGGCTGCTGCTGCACTTCATGCCTTCTTTCTTTGGGAATGAAGTCTGAAGGAAAAGCCATTATTAAGACGTGTCAGTCTCAAAGCTGAGGAAAACAAGAGGTGGCACGGCCAGTGACAGCCCTTAGCGTCTGCTCTCAGAAATGTCACATGTCACTTCCACTCACATACCATTGGCAAAAACACGTCACAATGCCAAGTCACACACCAATGGAGCAGAAATTATAATCCTTCCACAAAGACAAGCCTGTAGAAAAGAGCTTATATCTTTTAACAGAAATAAAATCTACCAGGAATTTCCACAAAATGTCTCTTAGGGCTTCCTGCACTGTTGGGAATGGCCACTTAGAATTGGGGATCTCTTCCTTGAAGTTCCATAGAGTAGCCAAAGGACAGCTCTCTCGGTCTCCTCGGATTAAGTAACTGGTTTGTCTACATCTGTTATTCTAACTATCTGACTCCCCAGTTGGGAATGTTTAGTTTCCAAATAGTTATTTTGATCCTGTTGATAAAGCTGCTTTGAACCCTGACAGTTGAAAAGAACAATAGAGTAAAGGGAAGTTGGGAAGGCCTCAAGCCTGGAGCACAAGTTGAGAGCTGCCACCAGGCTCTGGCCCAGATTTCTGTACAAGACCAAACAAAGAAGAAAAGAAGGCTTACACCTCCTTGCTAACTTCCCCCACAGGACTACCTTGCAGGGATCCAGTCTCACTGCAGTTTTCTATGGGCTTTGATTTGCAAGGCTCCAGTCAATAGGTCATTAGATTTCTCTCTGCTCAGTATCATAATCAAAATGTGGGCATACTGCCATCAAAGACATGATGGTGAACAAGCCTCAGCCACCAGACAAATAACTCTGGTTTTTCATCATCAAAATTAATGACATCAGACACAATGTCACAGGTTTGTAAACTATGCTTGTTACTATTAAAAAATAGATACTAAAATAACTGGTGCCAATATTATTGACACCAGCATAGTACATTTCATGAAAGACAGTCCAGCTGAATATAAATAAATACAGATACCAACTTGGTCCTAAGTAGTGATCTTTACATTTTTACATCATATGACACACCTAGAAGATATTTAACTACTCTGCTTACTATATTAGAGTTTACAGAACTGGTGTAAGCTTGACTGATCCCTAACACTGACAGTAACTTCAATGTGTACTGAATTTTCTGAGACAGTGGCATTCCTTCACCAAAGTAACTCAAAGAAGGGCTCAGATTATTTGTAATTCTATTATCACCATTTCTCCCACATTCATTCATGGCAGACATTAACAAATGCCACAATTTTTTTTTTCTTTTCAACCCAACCATCACCTATAGAATCCTATTCCATGATGTTCCTAGTAGCAGAAAGAGACCCATGCTGAAGGTGGAGCCTGCTTAACATCTTCAGAAGTAGAAAGGTTTTTGCTTCCTAGGATACTTGCTAGTCATTAAAAACTTTCTCACCTATAGCCTAAGATACTTTACTGGCTCATTTTAATCTTCTTTGGCTGTGAGTACAACATTTTCTACTAATATAGTCTGGAAATATCATTTTAGTATAGGAAGTTTGGCTTATTGAAGGAATTTTTCTTCCACTGTTCTCTCATTGATACCTAGAGATTGTATCTACAGTTCAGTTGTGAACACCTAAACCTACTCAGAAACTTGTCCCACAAACGGTAACACGTATAACAAAAGCCCACCATACATAAATACCTTCGCAAGCATCAAAACAAAATAAAAAATTGTGTGTATGTGTATAATTAATAATGAACTGAGCTTTATGTAAGCAAATGTGATTTGGTGGCATATGAAAGTTGTAAGGCAGTTGTAACAATGTACCACAAACTAGGGGGCTCCAAACAAGAGGGATTTATTGTCTTGCAATTCCTGAGGGCAGAAGTTAGGAGGATCAGGGCCGTAGAACTCTGAAACCAGGAGGGAAGACTCCTTCTTAGACATCCTGGCCCCCAGGATTCCTTGCTACCACAGAGCTTCCATCTCTGTCACCTCTATCCCTTCACATGTTTTCCCTTCACATGGCAGAGTATCTTTGTCCCCTCTCTTCTAATAAGGAAGTTAAGTATATTGGATCAGGAGTCATACTAATGAACTCATCTTAATATGGGTATAGGCAACAGGGATCAAGATTTCCATCAATAAAGGGAAGGCTCGAATGAAACCACTGCTGAATAACACCAGTTTGGATGTACTGCTAATTACCCAACTTAGCAGATTTGAGTTCGTGCCTTCCTGCAGTGCCTAACTCAAGAGAGTTCAACCTCTTGCATGGGTATATCATTCCCAAACATTTGTTTCCAAATTAGGCACTGTATACTAAGTGACAAGAGGATTATTTGATATTCTTCCCATAAACAAATTGTCCTTAAAGATCACTTATGAAACCAATATCTGTTGTTTCACTTCATCTTCTCTGAACAATGTCATAATTTTTGATAGTATTCTTGGCAAGATGTAATTAATCTAGATCGAAGTGCTGTTGTATTTACTTAATTATTGCATAGTATGTCTAATATTGTCACTTGTCCGTTTCATAAAAAAATGCATGCATTCCATTTATGAAAAATGTGAAAAAATAATGTTAAAGAAAAAATTCACAAGGCAGGACACAATGGAGCATGCCTGTAATACCAGAACTCACGGAGACAGAGACAGGTGGATTCCTGTGAGTTTGAAGTCAGCCTGGTCTACAAAGCATGTCCAGGACAGTCAAGGCTCCACAGAGCAACCCTGTCTCAAAAAACAAAAAAAAAGAAAAGAAAAAATAGGTAATAGTCTATCATACCCACCCCTCAATTAATATTTTATTTTTTTAATTTATTTATTTTTATATCAATCACAGGTTAGGTACTTTGAATCCCAGGCATAGCCCCCTCCCTCATTCCCTCCTACCCTCCCACTCCCTCCCTCATCTCCCTCCTCCCCGCCCCCTCCAAGTCCACCAACAGGGGAGGACCTCCTCCCCTTCCATCCAACCCCAGCTCATCCTGTCTCCTCAAGGCTGGCTGCAATGTCCTCCCCTGGGATCTAGCCAGTCTGTCACTCCCTGGCTTGTATGGGGGAGGGTCAAAGAGTCAGCCATCAAGATCATGACTGAAACAGTCCCTGTTTAGGTCACTAGGGTCTTCAGTCCTACACCGAGCTATCATGGGCCCCATCTGCGTGGGGGGTCCAGGCCACATCCACACATGGTCCTTGATTGTAGAAACCGTCTCATATAAGACCCCTGTGCCCAGCTCAGTTTGGTCTTTGTGGAGCTCTTGTTCTCCCCAAGTCTCAACAACCTCTCCCAGATCTATCATTACTTCTTGCCCTCTGTCAGAGGCTTGATCGCAAGTCTTAATATCTGGTCTGATACATCGCTACATTAACACCCCCAGAGGTCCTCTTTGGCATGCTCCTGTCCTGTTGCTTGTTTTATCCTCCACTCAATATCCATCCCATTTGTTCATCCAAACGAGCATTGATCATACCAACCTGGGTCCTCCTTCCTGTATATCCTCTCTAGGTGTGTAGATTTCAGCTTGACCTTCCTATCCTATAGGTCTATATAAGTGAGTATATACCATATGTTTCTTTCTGCTTTTGGGATACCTCACTCAGGATGATAGTTT